>PVKM010010407.1:0-34942 GCA_004027735.1 Carollia perspicillata
CCCCCCCTTTGTTTCCAGAGCCACGCCCAGGCCCTCTCCTGGGCTCTCCGATACCCTGGGGAACTCTGACTCTCAGAATGTGTTTTTCTTCCTGCTCCAATAGCAAGAGTTACTTGTTTTGTTTATGCTAGACAGTGGGTTAAATTTATTTAGAAAACACACAAAAAAGCCCTTCTACTTTTTTTCTTTTGCCTAGGGGGTAACACCTGGCTATGTATTCTGAGTATAAAGAGGGGGAAATCGGCAGCAAGACTTCAGTAAATGCTGCTGCTCTCAGCCCTACACTGTACTCCGCTGCCCATCACACCTGGCACCCTTGAGTGTGCAACCCGACCCCTCCCAAGTCGGGAAGGCAGCATGGCTCCCTCCTGAACCGCAGCCTCCTCGTATTTATTCTGGGTTTTGTCATTTCCTAGTCTGCTTCACTCTTTCACCTGCCTTTCGTCTTCTAGAACTATGTTGAAATAGTTCATCCACTGGTAAACTCCCTTGTGTTCTTCTCACTGCTGTTTTTGACCCTCCCCTTTTAGCTGGTATATTCCTATTTTGATGGGATCTGGGGAGAGTGAGGAGGTGCATTCATACGCTCAGTCTGTGATCTTGAACTGGCACCAACCTGGCTGGAAAATAGTGATCTTACTTGTTTATATCCATCTTTCTTCAATGTGTGTATGGCTCTCATTTATTTCACTGTTTAATATAAAATTGTTTTGGGTCTTTATTTACAAGTTTGGTGACCAGGAATATGCCGTAGGAACTTAATTCTTGCTTATATCTAATTAGCTGATGGGGAAATTGACTGCTTTATACACTATTTCACTGAAATTCATAGTTTTCCAAGACCCTATTGATGAAGGTGAGGACTTAATGTATATTGTAAAATGATTACCACAAGCATGCATCTGTCACCTCACATAGTGACCTCTATTTTTTGTGGTGTCATGAGCAAAATTATATTTCCAAATGTATTGATGGTAAGTTTCACAGAAAATATATATTGTTTACTTAGACTGTATTGCCTTTTCAAGCTTCCTTCCATGATATTTACTCTTAGTTACTATGTAGACATAAATAACTGTGGTTTAATTCATTAAATCATATGAAATAGAATTGTAATTCTATAATTAATTTTAACTCTATTCCATTCATATTTAATTTATTCATAATTCATTGTAATTATTGTGCTACATATAACTAATTATAAAACAACTATGCAAGACTACATATTAATGACACCTTCTTTGTTATACTTTGCACATTGTACCTACTTCTTCAGTTGAATACAATTTTATTGCTAGGTATAAATTCCCTAAAAGCAGCAGTGCCCATTAGCAGATGGTATTTACTGAGTTTCCTTACCAATAGCTGGCCTTTCCTGAGTCTCTCCAATCGGTCTGTAATCATGTCGGAACCATGATGGAACAATGCAATCTTGTCTGAATCCAATGGATTCTCTCTGCAGCATTCCCTGCCGCTGGCCACAGTTACAGGGGCTGTGACGGCCACGGTCACCTAACCTCTTTTGTGCAGCCCGTCCTGCATCTCACAGTGTGTTTGAATCTCCAAGATTCTGCCGATGTGCCATTGAACATCCCTGGCTCTGCACATTGGCTAGAGCTGGTGTCAGTGGAAGACTGGGATGGAGATCCCTGGGTGCTTGGCAACAGGAATCTCTCGTGTAGATTTCTTGTGATGGCTGGCAGTTGTGTCTGTTGGAATTGTCTGGTCGATTCACACTTATTAATTTTAAAAAAATAGCCTCATTTAATTGCCGTGACTTAAAATGTTATTTTTATAGTACCCACTAGAGTTTTTCCTTAGTAAACATCAATTTCTTATAATACCTGAATCAGCAGCAGCGTGTAATTTGCTAATATGTTTTCCTTCGATGGATTTGGAAGGGTGAGCTAATGGACTGAGGGTGTGCAGAAATGGGACTTAACTATAAAATGATGGGAAACAGTTGGCATCCTGAAATGACCTCATAAACAGACCGATCACAACTGAGATGATTCAATAATTAATGATCACATCAATTAAATTAACTCATTTGTATCTCGACCCTATGTAAATGATGCGAGAAACTACAATACCTTAACCATGTAAACAATTAACAAAATGTGGAAGACATTATAAATTCACAGAGTCGAAAGCCCACACAGCTATAGAATTAATTACTTTAGTGTGCATTAGGTGTTTTGGAAACTAAGCATTAATTTTCTGGCTTTGACTCATATCAAGACCACCCTGTAGGAAAGTTTAATTCCTGGATGAGTATCTATTTATCATTTAACTACATGTTTGGCAACCAGTCTGTAAAAACAACATATGCAAATGAGTGTTTACTGATGATTGAATGAAAACATGCTCTATTTCTAGATGTATTTAATTCAAGCATAATGTAAAAATGCTAAGACTTATTTATTCAAAACACGCTACCTTAATCAAGATACAGAACTAGTCCTCAGAAATACTAAGCTGTGTACAATTGTGGCAATTTTGGTCTGGCAAAACATTTCTTTAAAATATAAAAGGTTAACTCAGTATGAAACTGGTTAGATCAAACCTGAATATATGACCATCTAAACATTTTCAAATAAATATTAAAAATATTATTGATCTTATAAATAATTGCCCTGCAAAATTGGTGTGTTATAAAAACCTTTATTGTGTAGTTAAAACCGTGGATTTGCAATAGTTTTGTAGTAATTTGATCTGGAAGGGGAGAGATATATTTGGGAAGGAAGGTTCTGACAGACTAAAACAAAAATGTAGTCATTCAATTTTAGGACCAAAGAAACCGTTACATCTGAGGCCACTATATACCTGACTTGATAGAATGTGATATAATTTAAAAATTATCTGTGTGGTGTGGTTTGAGACCACAGATTCTGCCTCATTTTAAAATCCATGGATGGAATGTATCTGATTTGTTTTCAAAACGAGCGGTTTACTTATAAAGAAGTTCTTCAGTTCCTGGTTGGAAATACGTCTGAATTTTACGTCCTACCCAAGGGCCTGAAGTTCTGCAAACATTTTCATTTATTAAATGTTGTAAACACCTGGGCATTTTGTAGACATTACAGATATTTTTACATGCATAAATTTAGAATAAATGTTGGATATAAGAGAAAGCTTTCTAACTTTAAAGTCTACTTGGGTGTCATAAAACCATAGGTTCTCCAAGATTCAACCTTTTTGGTGTTCTGGTTTGTTTACCTTACATAAAATGTGAATTTTCTTTTTAAAATAGCTGAAATACATATTCTCAAATATTAACTAGTTCTTGAAATATATTCAGATAGTTATAAATGTAAATTAACCGAGATGTCAGGATTCCTTGTTCTTTAAAACAGGTGATTATTTTTTTCCTTTTTGGTAAGGGAATGGAGAATTGCGGGTTTATTTTTGGGAGCACGAATCCAAAACATATGGAGCCAGACTTTATTTTCCTATGAAAAATAATTCTCTCCTAATCACCATGTGCGCATTGTTTATTGCTTTTAAAGAGTAGCTTGGCATGATTAATATGCACCTGTGGAGGAACGGCTGGATTTTCACCCTGAACAAGGAAGGGGTTCTGCGTGTGACACCGACCCCAAGGCCAGCACTACACACGGGGACAGGCCCGAGGTAAAGTCTGCACTCACAGTCAGGAAAAGGAGCTGTTTAAAATGTGTTGATCTTGTGAGGTATGGATATTGAGTTGGTATATCCTCAGGGGGAAAATGAGATCACATACCTGAGATTCAGTGTTGCCTTCTGTACGTCTGTAATCCAGCCTTATCTCACTTCTCTAGAAACCAGCATTTTTCTCTTCTTTCGTGCTTTCTGGGACATAATGCATTTCTCAGTTCCGTTGGTGCTGTTCTATTTGTGTAAATGAATAGCTGTTTTTTTCATATAGGTTCTTCTAAGAGCTTTCTCTATCCAACACCTGTGTGACATTTCCCTCTAGTCTTTGAATTCATTTGATCAATTACTTTCATGACATGAAGTTTCTTATGTGAAAAGCCAGTACAAAGAGTGTATTTGAGCCCTTTATGTCAGGCACAGCAATAAGTATTTTGTATATATCATCTCATTTAATCATTGTAGCAAAACCCTACAATGAAAAAAAAATACATTTTACGTAAGAAACAAAACCTCAGCGAGCTGATGAAATTTCTCACGGCCACATAGCTTGTAAACGACAGAGCCATGGTACAAACACGTGCTCAACCAGTTTTCTGCGGTGATTCCGAAAGCTGGGATTATTGTTTTATCCTACATGCAGATGTCCCCGCATGGTGCTCATCTTCTCGTTACCGATCTGAGGCCACACCTGTCTGCACGTGCACTGCTGAGCGCTCCCAGGATGTTCTTTCCTCATCTGTCTTTAAGCCTGAAGCTCGTTGCATATATAACTTCTTGGACTCCTTGGAACAAACCATTCAACCCGTTCCTCTGAGTTGTCCTCCTTTCCACTGACCCCTTCCTTCACCCTACCTCCTCCACCTCCTCCTACAGTGACACCCTGTGCTTCGTCACCACCTCTGGTTTCACATTCCTCTCGTTGACTACACTCTCTATTAAGTTATATCTGCTTCATAATGATATCATCACACACTTAACAGCTTAAACACGGACTTGTTCTATCTCGTAGTGCCAGTGACTTAGGAGCACGGGCTCAGTTTCAGGGCCCCTCTACACTGCTCTGAAGGTGGTGGCTGGGGCTGCAGTCTCCACCGAGGGGAAGGATCCATTTTCAAGCTCCCGTGATTGTTGGCAGCCTTCAGTTTATTACAGGCTGTGGAACGGACAGTTCTTGTGTATTGGCCAGAAGGCCCTTTCAGTTGCTCACCATGTGGCACTCGGTGTGGGTCATCTCACTGCAGAGCAGCTACTTCTTTAAAGCCAGCAAGGAGGTGAGGGTGTCTTTCACAGTGGCGTTACAGTCTTGGGTAGTGTGATCACAGAGGTATAACCATGTTATGTCCCATCCCCTGGGCTGTATCCTATTAGTGTGAAGCAAGTCAGGGGTCCCACCTACTCTCCAGGGAAGGGGATCTCACAAAAGTGTGAAAGGTGCCCCAGGCTGCTAGTACTTTCCTAACTGATATCATTTCACACCTGCTGTTTAGAGGGAGGTTGATGCCCAGGAACAGACGGAAAATGAAATAAAGGTGAGGTGCCCTTAGAAAATATATAGTCAAGGAATTGTCTAATTAAAACCACAGAGAAACAGTCATGTGTTATGAAACACCCCTGCACGCTGTTTCTCTAAAAAAGTCCTCTTTAAAACTCCACAGGCTTTTCAAGGAAAACTTAATAAACAACTGTTTTCCTGGCCCAAAAGCACCCCGTGCTATGAAAACCATGAAGAGAGCTGTGACGGGGGGTGGGGGGGGTGCTGGACGCCCGCTAGGCCAGGTTTCAGCCCCATTCCCTGGGCAGCCTGCTCACGCACAGAGCCCTCGGAAGTCAGTGAGAGGAAATGAATGTGCCTCCCAGAGCAGAGAACATCAAAATGTGCTGAGTTAATATTTTGGATCATAAAAGTCACTCAAAGAAAATCCTTTCAATAGGGTGCCAACCAGAGACTGGTTATATAATTCTTATATAAACCTTATTTTTTCCTCTTGAAAGGAAATTTTGGGTTTTCTCAGAATAATGGCACTGCTGAACATCCGCAGAGTATAATGCGAATAAGCTAACTTTACAAGTCATTTTTAATTTTTTTCTGATTGTAAAAGAAATGTACTCTTGACGTAGAGAATGTGGAAAATACAGAAAATCACAAAGGAAAAGAAAATCATAATCTCTTCCATCCGCTACCCCAAGATAAAAACAAAGTATTTTGGTATATTTAGAAAAGTTGTATTGTTTTGAAGCCAATAAACTTGGTGCTTATTATTATTGAAAAATCTGAGTGTATTTTATCTGAGTGATGGACATGTACAATTTTTAAGTCGAAAGACCAATGTTTTAAATAGACACTTCAAAACCTATAAAGGCAAACTGGCTCTGTGCCCTTGAAAAAAGTCACTTTGGAAAGAAAACTAGGCACGTACCCACTGCTGCATCCTTAGCACACAGAACAGAACTGAAAGTCATTTGCTCCGAATTGCCCTATCATGATTTTATGAGCCACAAAATAAAATCATCTTGTGATTTTATAACCGAAGTGCTCTTTTAAAACAGTTCTTTTTTTTTTTAAATTTCTCAGGTCATTTTTATGTAGAGAAGCAGAACAGAGTTATTTGTAGATCATTTGTGGGAAACAAATGTCTTTGGGTAAATCGTTATGATTTTTATAAGTGTATTTCAGGTAGGTGCAACCTCAACTATTTCTGCTAATGCGAAGTGACATCTTGCATGAATACGCCCTAATTTTATGTTAGTCATCGGTTTCAATCTGTGCAATGTATCTGTTCCCGTCGCATTTGTTAACGAGCAACTCAGCCGTTGCAACACCGACACAGTTAACCTGCGGTTCTCCGTGAAACACCGACGGAGCCAAACCCAGACTTCAGAGGGTAGTCACTGCAAGTACAGAAGTCACAAAACTTCGTGAGAAGATGAAGGCCAACACAGGGGACTACGTTAGCGGGTCTGGGTGAGCGGCCTTGAGTGGCAGATAGCTGTGGCTGGGAAGAGACTGGGAAAAGACTTGGCGAATAAGGGTGAGCTGTAGAACGTCTCTCTGACAACACTGTGTACTGGGTGGCCCGCGGATGCGCTGTTGGGGTGGGGATGAGTTTTAAACTCAAAGGTCTTTTAATGGAGGAGATAGGACTGAGAGACACAAGAGACAAGCTCTTTGAAAAAAGAAGCCACGTGTCAATTCAGCATTCTGCGCTTCAAAGGACTATCGTCTTGGACTCACCTTCTTTGGTGTCTGTGAGGCCAGGACATTCCAACTGTTTTCTTACTTCTCTGACCACATTCAAGCAGACTGTACTCCACGGATCAAGAGTTCTCTTGAGGAGCATTAACTAATTCCTGAGGAATGTTGACTACTTAGTCCTGTCCCTACACCTTGTTCCTGGTCTGTGTCCAGCTGGGTGTGGTAGTAGAAAAAAACCATTGGTTAAAAGGGCAGAGGACGGAAGAGTGAGATCCCCACTTTGTGTTTGCTAACCCATGGGTCTGTCTGGCGCTTGTCTCTGGAACTCTTTGCCAGTTTCTTGAAGACAGGAAGATATTTTGCAGCCACAAGACGCCCCACACAATACACACGTGGTGCATCGTCGTCGATCGCTTTTCTGCGTGACTTTGCCATCGCCGGGAGGAAAGGACCTGCTGTGGATAATTTATAACTGCTGCTACTCCAACTCTGCCGTGGTGTCTGGAGAAACGATGATCATCCGAGGCAGCTTTTCTTTCCCTCTTGACTGGATGACTCAGCCCCCCCACCCGCTGTCATCAGTCCCAGGAGTAGCCATTCCACATGACTCAAAGGGAAAGGTGGAAATGCGTCTCACCCAAGGCAACATAAAAGCAAAGATAATATAATAAATTAAGACACTTGCTGAAACTCCACAGGAAAAGTGGCGTTTCTGAGAAACGTAGATGTTCCGTTTCTTGCAAGTTCTTCCAACTACTCCCTCATTTTTTTTTTTCCTCCCAGAGACTGTTTTCTGAATGAAAGGGTAGAGGAACCAGGATGGTCTCGGTGAGTGATGGCTGTGGAGCCTGTTATGATCGTGTCACTGCTATGTGTGTGTCTTCTGGAATATCCTTTGGAAATTCTGATGCCAGTAGCCAAGAATCTCCTAGTCGAGGCAAGCATGTCATGTGTGAGCTAGGCCACCTTGTTTAAATTAGCAACACCCTGACCAAACTAAATTATTTCATAAATGACATTACCAAGCGCAAGTATTTCTGGTTAATTTACACTTAACTCATTCAAAAGATGTGTTATTGCACTTCTTTACTGAGTGAATGAAAAAATCATCTATCAATTTAAACTTGGAAGGAACACTAACACATATGTGCTTCACCAAGGCTAAGTCTTGTTTTCTTTTCCATAGGGTTCCGCAAAGGGAAAATGTAATCTTGCAGTCACATTCTGGAGAAGCCATTTTATTTAATTGTGTTTAATTTTGTTTGCTTGGATTTTTAAGTATTTTATTCACGAAATACCAAGAACTGCTGCTTTCCCTTTGCCGCTTTCTAAGGGCATGGCTTTTTTAAAATAAAAGTATTAACATGATTTGATGATTCTGGCATTTGTGTGGTTCCTTTTCTTCCTGTGATAGTACTTCTTACATTGTTTTGCAACTTTTGCTTTTTGCCTCCCCCTCTGCTAATAAAAGGAGAGTGACCATATCATATACATATCACACATATACATATCATGTGTACACACACACACATACTCAGGGGCTGGTATCATCCCTGTCACATTTTACCTGTTAAAGCACAGACGCTGGTGACATCGACACCCAGTGGTCTCCAACGTCAGCCATCTTGCTTTGTCCACTAACTTCAGGAGCCACGGGCTGTGCCCACGGAGCACGTGCAGCGCCGTCCACCAGGAGACACTGAGGAAAGGAAGCCATCGCTGTAGGATGCTTGCCTGCAGGGCAGCAAGAAGTGTTTGCTAAAGAGCAAAGCAGGTGCTGAGAGGCCACCATGCCCAGTTAGTTAGAAATGTGCCCTCCCTGCAGTATTTGGAGACTGAAAAAATAAGGGGATGGCTCCACTAAAAGAAAGAATACAATTTATTGACTATTTTGGTTGCAGAAAAAAAAATTCTGTGGATGTTTCCTCCTCCTGCCCAGTAGTAATATCAGCAAAGCGACAACCATTCAGCTTGATCACACACAAGGGCGTCCGCATGTCTGGAAAACATCAGTACCCACAGGTTTGCTCAGCGACGCCCACTGGTATTGCTAGGAGGTTCTATTAAGCCCAGTACCTGGATTTCATCTCGATTCCTCTCCTAAACGCTTAACCTCTTAGGCTGTCTTCTATCAGAGAGTGCTGATTATAGCCTATTCGGGTTCCCCCTCTAATGAGCCGATTTAAAAAAAAAATATTCTTGTACCAGAGAATTTGAAAGGGAATCTGCACTCCCATGTACCAGGACCACAGTCCTTTAAAAGAATCACTGAATTCATCCAAACTATAAAAAATCAATACACAAAAGCCCCCAAAATAGCAAATGAGGTCTGTGAACAGATGCCATTGAGCAAATTGCCACGGCAGGGACAGGGTGCCAATGTCCGCCTCGTGGGGGGGCGCCACAGAGCTGAGACGCAGTGACTGCCATCAGCAAACACCGCTCCGGGGAGATAGCAGTGCCCTTGGGCATGGCTGCGGCCTGTGTTATGTGCAGTGGAGAGAGGGAGACTCCAAAATTTACTGGCGGGGGAGAAAACACATTACAACCAGACACTTTCACCAAGAAAGTGGCATCAGCATTTAGCCTTGAAGGACAGTGCATATTTTAGTACCTTTCTTAGAAAGAAAAATATTTATTTAAGTCATAATAGTCACATTTTCTGCTGTCTGTGAGAGACTGCATTCCTGACTGATGTAGTGGAAAATGCCAACAACCAGAGATACCCTATTTTTTTATTGAGATAGAACTGACAGACACTGTTATATTGGTTTCCGATGTACAATGTAATGATTTGATATTTATGTATAGCGAAATGATCACCACCGTAAGTTGAGTTAACATCCGTCACCATACAAAGCTAGAAAAAATATTTGTGTATCTTTTTTGTTGTAAGACGGAAGCTACAGCTCAGACTGGCTTCACTAAGAAAAGATTTTTGTTTCATGTGACAAGAAGACCAGAAGTAAAGAGGGCTCTAGGCTCTGTGTGGGTAACTCGTGATATCGGCTAGGTTCTCTCCATCCCCCCCTCCATCCTTCGTCCTCCCTCTCACTTCCATCTTCGATTGGATGGTAGTAGTTCAGGAATCACATCTAGATACAGCCTCATACAATTGAAGGTGAGGGACAGTCTCCACCATTGGAAAGATAAAGTCATTACCAGCAGACTCCCTTTACATCTCATTGGCCAGGACTGGGCCGTATAAAGTCTCCTACACCAATCTCTGCAAAGGACCAGGATTCTCATGGTTGGAGTAGATTGCCCATCCTTTGCAGTGGAAAGTGTTTGGGAGAGTTATCACAATGCATAGTATGCAATTAAAGAGGCAGAACCAGAGGGTTGAAGCTTCCCATTGAAGAGGACATCACAAACAACAGCAAGGAGTCAGAAAATACCAGACACGAGAATAAGCATGGGAACACAAATAAGACACAGAAGACATTACAGGAGGAGGAAAAGAATGAAGAGAAGAAAAATGATAACTAAAAGTATCATTAATAGGGATTTACATGCCAGGCATTATGTCCAGAAATTTATATACACCATTATGTTTAACTTTTACAATGATTGTTTTGTGAGGGTTATTATTACTCCATTGTACAGATGACAAAATTGAGGCTATAACTGAATCCTGGTTCTGCCACTTACTGGCTGTGTTATTCCAAGGTGCATAATGCCTAGGATATGTATATGTGTGTGTGTGTGTGTGTGTGTGTATATATATATATATATATATATATATGAAATATGCTATTCATAGAGGCTGATTTGAAAAACCTTAAGTTACAGCAATAATAGACATTGTAAATTATGATAAATGTATATATATGTGTATATGTGTGTGACACCAGTAAATGACAGGCACAGGATTCAACAGGTGACCCACATTTGGCACATGGGCCTTACATAATTCAGGAGGGGCAAAAGCATGTTCAAGTGTCCTGGGGATCAGTAGTCCAGATTTTAAAAAATTAGATAGATAGAGATAGATAGATAGATAGATAGATAGATAGATAGATAGATATAGCAAAAAATGCTGGCAGCTATGTTGCCTTAAATTCTCAATGACCATTATGATAGGTAAGACAACTCAAATGATATCATTTTATCAGTAAGGCAGGGCACCTAGTAGAACAGGTTTTAAATTCAATACAATCTATATTCATACTTCTGCTTTGATATTTTCTTTTCTGAGACTGTAGTCAGGTTATTTAGTCTGAGCCTATGTATACATCTGTAAAACGAAGACAGTAATGAGACTCTCATAAGATTATTGAATCGATTGAATAAGGCAGTGTGTATCAGCCTATAGCCCAGTGCTTGAAGGAAGCACTCAACAAATGGTTCTGTACTTAATAGATTATTTCAAAACTTAAAAAACCTGGTCTCTGCTATTTCTGCAGCATCCTTTCCCCAGAGAAGAGGCTTAGCCGACCCAGGGTAAGATCCAGTGCTGTCATTCTGATCCCGTGTCTGTCCCTTTCCTGATGAAAGGGTAAATAAAAGAACTCAGTCTCTGAATAAGCAAGTCCACAGCCTGGTGAGAACCCAGGCACAGGCAGGTGACTGAGGTTTTCCAAGTGCTTGTCCTCAAAATGAAATTTTAAAAAACAGCCTGGCATTGCCTGCCATCCAATAGCACTTGCGGTGTGGTGCTTTTTGGAAAGAACTCCTAAGTGGGGGAAAAGGAACATTCAAGCAGTGGAGCTTAACCAAGCCTATGAGTGCGCGGAGGAAATCCTTTATTTGTTGAAGGAACGACACTCTTTACCTTTGCAGAAATGGGCCAGAGGCCAGAGGGGAAAAAAGGAAGAAAGAACAGGTAAGATATGCTGGCATAATAAGTAGAGCCTCCTGAGAACCATGCACAGGGACCTGCTTGCCACCTGCAGCAAGAAGCAACAGCAACTGGAACCTTTTTGTCACAATCGACCTATTTACTGCCCGGAGGGCCCAGCCAGAGACAGCTGCCATGTTGACTGAGCGGAGAGACGTCTCAGTGGGGCCTGCAAGGGGAAAAAAATCCAAAAGGACTTTGGGGCGGGGAGGTGGGAGTGTTGGCTGCAGAAAGACAGTAAAACACTTATATTCAGAGGTGGAACAACTATAGTTCTAGGCTGTGTTTCCTGGGGAGGCTGGGAGGGGAGACCACAGGCTTAGCTGCTATGCAGAGCAGTACGCTGCCGCCTTGCTTGGCCCGGGCCACGAGGCCTGGTTTATGGGGGAGCAGAAGGAGAACACTGTTCGGTACTTCCTGGCTCTGCTCTGCAGTGCCCAGTGGTCCAAAAGAGACACACGCTCCCTCTCCAGATGAATGGGTATGAAACTGTGAAGGTAAATAGGACTTGCCATCCCCCTCTCTGTTTCAAACACTCGACTGAAAAACAATCTTATAAAGAGAGCTTTATTGTATAGGAACACCAAGAAAAAGTGGAGAGCTCCCAGGGTCAAGTCCGCAAAGACATTATTTTGGCAGGCCTGGGACCAATGCTGTTATTCAGTTACCTAGAGAGTAAATAGCTTTGCTCTGAGTTGAATGGATCTGAGGGCAATGGCAATGAAGAGGTGGATTAAAAAAGCTGTGGTGTTGGGATCTTTAGGCACTCTAGGCAGGCTAAAAATCTTTTCTGAAGGGGCAAAGGGGTAGAGTGATGTGGGGAAGTTTGGTTGTGAAATTGTGGGGCCTACCCTTAGAACTGGTGTTGCAGAAGCCACGGGTGGCAGCAGAGGTGGCTGGGAAGTTTGATGGGAAGGCTAGGCGAAGGAGGCAGGTGCAGGGGGGCGCCTTCCACCGTCCTCCACGGCTCAGACTGTATGCCTACCTTCAGATACGCCATGTAGTGTGTTCTCAAGAGGAAGTGATGAGACAAGGGAAGGGAAAAATGAAGGTTAGGTAAAGGAAAGATAAGAAGTAATGAGGGCACTCTGAAATCTTTCCCAATGCAGAGGGGTAGCAACGTTCAAGGAACTGAGATGTTACTCTCCCTCTCTTCACTGCTCCTCAAGCTTTGAGACTGTGGCTCTGTGTTGCAACCTCAGGTCGTGTGATAGCTTCGGGAGTGAATGACTGACGGCACTGGATCGTACCCAGCTATCACCTGCCGCCAAGAGCAGTGAGCGCTGGCAATGGCTGTCCCAGGTGCATGTCCAGATCTTTCTACAGGGACAATTTTTCGACCTTTTTTCTCCTCTACCTCTTCCCCTTCCCTTCTTACCTCTTCTCTTTTCCTGTCTTCTTCCTTTTCCGTTCCCTCTCTTCCTTCTCTTTCTCCTCCTTCTCTCCTTCTTCTTCCTCTTCCTTTCTCTCTCTCTCTCTCTCTCTCTTTCTCTCTCACTCTCTCCCTCCCCCCTCTCTCATTAGTGTTGATTTTGTAACTACATTTATTTTAAATCCCACCCAGGGTGGCAGTTATTTATTTTCAAAATGGTTACATAAGAGAGGAGAACCAGGTGTTCTGGCTCCTGGAGTAGAGAGCAGCAGCAACTCAGGGTCCAAGAACTGACCCGAGCCAAGCCCCCAGGCCACACTGTCCTTTGCCACTTGCCCCTTAGCCTCAGATGGAAGTAAAAGCATCGTTTAATGCGTAGTTATGAGAAACACGAGGCGGAATGCTAGACCCTGGCATACACTGCACTCAGAAACAACGTGACAGCCAAAGAAAGGAACACCGAGCGTTTGAACAGCATGACATCGGGGAAATGAAGGCGGTTAAGCAAGTGTCAGTTCATACGCGGGGATCCTCTCCTTCACGCATACTTCGAACTAAAAACAACAGCCTCTTTAGCAGAGTCGTTGAAGTGAAAGTGTTCTGACAAACATTAAAGAAGGAACACTGACACAGCAGTCTGCCTCGGTACTATTGTGCAAAGCCTCCAAAAGGTTCCCCCAGGATGAAATTAACGTGCTCTTAAGGTGTCAAGGTCTCCTCCTTGAAAATGAAGTAAAATATAATCAGTTACTAGGTGGCATTGAAATTCTAATGGTGATAAAAGAAAAAGAAATATTCTGGAGTCAGAGTGCCCTGTTTGACTGCTACCAGGAAGTCAGTACATTAATGGGGAAACACTGGACCCAACATGACTAAATTCACTATTTGTTCTGCTGCTAAACTTGTGTTTGGATAACTGAAAAAGATGAAGTGGAAAAAGGAGACATTCATGTCTCATCTGGAAGGAAAGGCCTGGTTGTGTCTGATATTGGAGAACAGATTTTTCTGGGACTATTCATTCTCATGAAAATATTACCTTTGTGTCTCTGCCAATGGGAGCATTCTAATGTGTGATTCAGGGCTGTTTGTCCTGTTGTGGTTGTTTTGTTCTCCTTTAAAATTCATCCCTTTTCTTCATTACTTCTTTTGCCTTCAGACTCCAGCTGATGTATGTGGCTGAGTACTTTTCCAAAAGATGAATGAAGCTAAAATCTCAGTTGGCCCTTAGCTACGGGGCCACTGAGGTGGTTCCGAGGTTATACACTGCCTCCCATTTGGAAATGGATTCGTGCGTTTCTTACTTGCAATTAGGCATGAGTAAGGCCTCTTCCTTGGAATGGAGCCCTGATTTAATGTGTTTTGTTGTATTATCAGGCTGAGTCATGAAAACGGCACCTGGCGATATAGAAAGGGCATCTTGCTCCTGAGTTAATCAGCGAGTTTGCCTTGGGGTCTGAGAGTCAGGGCTGGACCACTCAGTCCACATGGCCTGGTTCCATGATGCTCAAGGAATCTCCGGAAAATACCGGGATCATGCTGGATCCTTGGGGATCCAGGGATGCACAGCTGCTTTGGGGACTTTGTTTTGACCTTGGCCTTTTTTTCTTCCAAAGGGACATCTACTCCAGGTGTTTTGAAATGTGCAGGTGAAAATACAGGGGTCCAGAGGATGGCAGTTATTCAGAAAGTCCCAAAAGGTACTGACAGAAATTCAGTTTTATGTAGTTCTGAAAGGGCTCACCGTGCTCGAGTAGGTTCCTGGACGTTTGGAATTCTTCCCTCTGCAGTGGTTCAAATATGTTTCTGGAGACTTCTCTGATCCAAAGTTACACCTTGCAGAGATCACCCAAATTCCCAGAGCCTCAGCTCACCTGGGTATAAAGAAACTGAGTCTTGCCCTGGCTGGTGTAGCACAGTGGATTGAGTGTGGGCCTGTGAATCAAAGGACCACTGGTTCGATTCCCAGTCAGGGCACATGCCTGGGTTACAGGCCAGTTCCAGCGGGGGACCCACGAGAGGCAACCATACATTGATGTTTCTCTCCTTCTCTCCTTCCCTTCCCCTCTAAAGATAAATAAATACAATCTTTAAAAAAAAAGAAACTGAGTCTTTATTTGGTTTACCTCCATCTGTGTCTGGCTTCTGGTCCATATTCAAGGGTCCTCGGTACTTTCCAGTCTCTCCACCACTCTAGAATATTAATTTGAAGGCCGTGGTGATTCAGAAAGCTAAAGGTGATTTACATTTGAGAAGAAAGATTATGGCCTATCACCGAAGTACCTTTTCCTGAATATAATAAACCACTCTCTTTTTATTCTCTCAGAAGATAGCATAGCTCAGTGGCTTGTTAGGTTCACTCTCTTCTTAATGAAGAATCAGAGGTCTTGCTCTTGCAGTCAAATCGATACTGTGTTTGTGGGTCTACACTGCTCATATTTCCTTTGATAGGAAGCCGTAAGTCCACTCAATCAAGAGTCGTGATGTACTTTTGACACCCGAAATGCATTCTAGTGTCTGAAGGGAGAAACTCTTGTTTCCTCGATGTGCATTGAATATTAAGACTATTATTGCTACTGTTACATTTAACATGCACTTTTGAATTGGTATATTAAATAGTTGTGCTACTATGATTTATAGGCATAATGTCCTCTAGGTTCATTTATGGTGCTGTTCAACGTACTTTGAAATGCTGATTTCAGTTCCTTTGGACCTGTACTGATAAGTGGGATTACTGGATTACATGGTAGTTCTACTTTTTAGTATTTGAGGAATCCCTGTACTGTTTTCCATTGTGACTGCACTGTTTCAAAGTCCCATCAACAGTATGCCAGGGCTCCCTTTCTCCACACCCTCACCAACACTTATCTTTTTTTTTTTTAATAGTCACCCTGACAAATATGAGGGGATAGCTCATTGTGATTCCTACTTGTATTTTCCTGATAATTAGTGTTACTGACTGCCTTTTTATATATCTGTTGGTCATCTGTATATCTTCTTTGGAGAAATCTCTCTTCAGTTCTTTTGCCCTTTTAATCAGTTCATTTATTTTTTGCTAATGATTTGTAGAAATTCCTTATATATTTTGGATAGTAAACCTTTAGCAGGTACATTGTTTATAAATATTTTCTCTAAAGTGACCTACAGATTCAATGCAATCTCTATAAAAAAACCCCAATGGTGTTTTTTACAGAAATAGAAAGACAATCTTAAAATTCATAGGGAACTGCAATAGATCTCAGAGAGCCAAAAGCAAATTTGGGCAAGAAGAACAAAGTTGAAAGCATCATACTTCTTGATTTCAAAATATATTATAGACTTCTTTCTGGTCAAGATGGCAGCACAGACAGACATGGCTCACCTCTTTGCACGACCACATCAGAACTACAACCAAAATAGAGAACAACCATCAGCATCATCAGAAATCAAGTTGAATGGAAGTCTGACAACTATGGAATTAAAGAAACCACATCTATCAAGACTGGTAGGAGGGGTGCAGACACTGAACAGGCTTGTTCCACACCCACATGTGGTGGATAAAAATTCGGGAGGGATATCTCAGGAGTGGGGAGTCCCAGCCCCGCAACAGGCCCCCAGCCCAGCGTTCCAGTGCCAGGAAGATGAGTCCCCACAACTGCTGGCTGCAAAACCCAGCAGGGATTGAGTCAGTAGAAGAAACTCCTGGACCCCCAAGCAGTTCCTCTTAAAGAGCCCACACATGGACTCACCTACTCAGACTTACTCCCTCCAAGCTTCAGTGTCAGGGTAACTGACACTGAAAGGCACCAGTGGCATACAGGGAGAAACTGAAGTCTGGCATCAAGGCAAACAGAGGCCATTGTTCCTTTTCTAAATCCACTCCCCCCGACACAGGGCCACAGAGCTGGCAAGCTGGTGCTGTATATGAGACTGTATCAATCTTGGAGATCCCCAGAGATTCCACCCCACCCAATTTATGGGCCCAGCAAACTGCTTTTCCATACAAATGGCTGGTCTTGGCTCATGCTTCACAACTTCCTGAATCCTATCAAACAAACAACAGCCGGCCTCAGTGAGCCCTAGGCCTAGCACTAGCATCAGCCAGCCTAGATTCATAGCTTGGCTTTGCCTGCAAGTCTCCAAGCCCAGCACAAGTGAGGGCTGACCTTGGCCTGTACCACCTGGGAAACCCCAGGGCCAGCACACCCAGTGGACAGCTACAGACCATGTTGGAGCCTCACCACCCTGCCCCTGCATAGCTGATCCCCCATGGAGGATGGAGGGTGGTGGTCAGTGGTCACAGCCAGTCCTTGCAGCTGACTAGCCTGGGCAAATCTCTCCCATTGGTCTGCCAATCAAGGCTCAACTACAAGAAAAGGGTGTACTCAGCTCACACAAAGAGCACACCACAAACACCCAGCTAGGGTGATAGTAGAGGCTGTGACACTGGACCCAACAAGACACCTACTATACTAGGCCACACTACCAAGACATGGAGTTAAACCAGCTTTACCTAATACATAAGAACAAACATGGGGAGGCCGTCACAGTGAGGAGACAAAGAAACATGGCCCAAATGAAAAAAACAGATCAAAACTCCAGAATAAAGAGCCAAACAAAATGGAGATAAGCCATCTATCAGATGGAGAGGTCAAAACACTGGTTATAAGGATGCTCAAGGAACTTAGTGGGGACCTCAGCAGCATAAAAAAAATCCAGTCAGAAACAAAGGATACACTAAGTGAAATAAAGAACAATTTATGGGGAAACAACAGTAGAGTGGATGAAGCCAAGAATCAAGTCAATGTTTGGAACATAAGGAAGCAAAAAACAACCAATCAGAACAAGAAGAAGAAAAAGAATCCAAAAAAAAAAAATGAGGAGAGAATAAGTAGTCTCTGGGACACCTTCAAGAGGTCCAACATTCACATCATAGGGTACCGGAAGGAGAAGAGAAAGTACAAGAAATTGGAAATCAATTTGAAAAAGTAATGAGAGAAAACTTCTCTAATTTGGTGAAGGGAATAGACATGCAAGTCTAGGAAGCACAATGAGTCCCAAACAAGATCGATGCAAAGAGGCCCAATCCAAAACACATCCTAAGTAAAATGCCAAAGGTTAAAGATAAGGAGAAAGTCTTAAAAGCAGCAAGAAAAAAGAAGTTGCCCACAGGGGAGTTCCCATAAGATTGTCAGCTGATTTCTCAACAGAAACTTTGTGAGCTAGAATGGATTGGTAAGACATATTCAAAGTCATGAAATGCAGAGACCTACAGCCAAGATTGTTCTACCCAGCAAAGCGATCATTTAGCATTGAAGGGCAGATAAAGAGTTTCCCAGACAAGAAAAAGCTAAAGGAGTTCATCATCACCAAACCATTATTACATGAAATGTTAAAAGGACTTATTTAAGAAAAAGAAGATCAATACTATGAGCAATAAAATGGCAAAAATACATATCTATCAACAATTGAATCTGAAAAACAAACTAAGCAAACAACAATAGAAGCAGAATCATAGATATGGAGAGCATTTTGATAGTTGTGAGATGGGAGTGGTGTGGGGGAATGGGTGAAGAAATGAGGGGGTTAAGAAATGCAAATCAGTAGCTACAGAATAGCCCTGCGGATGTGAAGCACAGTATAGGACAGAGAGTAGCCGATGAACCTACACACTGGATGCATGCACATGAGCATTGGTGAGGGGATTGCCTGAGGGAGTAGGGGTTCTGGGTGTAGCAGGGGGCAAAGGGGAAAAATCAGAACCACTGTAATAGCATAATCAATTAAATATAATTTTATATTTATATATATATATATATATATATATAACAAAGCTACAGTAATCAGAACAGTATAGTACTGGCATAAAAACAGATGCCTAGACCAATAGAACAGAATACAGAGCCCAGAAACATACGGCCAACCTGTCTTTGACAAGGGTGACAAGAATATACAATGGGGAAAGGATAGTTTCTTCAATAAATGGTATTGGAAGAACAGGGTAGCCACATGCAAAATAATGAAATTGGACTCTTACCTTACACCACACACAAAAATCAACTAAAAATGGATTAAAAGACTTAAATGTAAGACCCCAGAGCCATAAACTCCTAGAATAAAACATAAAGGAAAGCTCTTTGACATTGGTCTTAACAATAATTTCTTGTCTATGACACCAAAAGTACAGGCAACAAAAGCTAAAGCAGACAAGTGGGACCACATCAAACTAAAGATCTTCCGCACAGTGAAGGAAACAGTCAACAAAGTTTTGAGTGGGCCACCTACATTAATGCACCTACATTATACTTTCATTCTTTTGAAAATCACTATCATGTGTTTCACGCCCCTAGTGAAATCTGCATACATTTATGAGAAGGCAGAAGCTTCCCTGACTAGGACCCAGGAGTCTTCACATTCTGACCACTGCAGTCTTCTGTGTCACCTTCTGCCCTCTTTCCCCACCCAGCCTGTTCTTTGGCCACTTTCCTTCTCTGTCCTCCTCAGATGGTTGCCTTATGCCTCTCCCCATATTCTGTGACCTCCCTCCCCCACATCCATTTGTTTCTGATTTATTTATTTTCATACACTCCTTTGGTTATAGAAATAATTGTTTCTCTTATCTCTCTAGCCGGCTGTAATCTCCTTGGGAGTGGGCCAGGGTCCATGATTTAGATTCTAAATAAGTGCTTGTTGAATAAATGCATAAATTTCGCGAGGCCCAAGGAACTTAGAATAGCAGAAGGTCAAAATTGGTTTTAAAAAACCTTGCACTGGATAGTTATTGGATATCTCCACAGCATTCATTTCTTCCTACTCTTCCCTCTAACAAATGCCAGAGTTCCAGGGGGCAGGCACACTTCGCCCACACAGCTGAGGGCCTTTGGGGGCAGCAGTCCCTGTTAGTCTAACCACAGTAAAAACGAAAGTATATTGTGTTGCATTTGAGACAGACACATCACCTCTGAGTGTGTATCCTCAGATGTTGGTGGCTACCTGGTGACCATGAGGGTAGACAGGCCGAGAAGGGTGCTGGCACCAGGCTGGAAAGACAGAGAGAAGCAGGTCCCTGATGAGACCACTGCGGGAGAGCCTGAGTCCAACCCCAAAGCCTGCCGTCCGACTCTCACACTCCCTGAATCAAACAATCCCTTATCCTTCCAGCTACTTTGAGCTTGGTTTTTCTGTCCTTGCAATGTGAACCATTCTAATGCAGACCATTATGAATTAGCGCCTCAGCAATGATCTGAGAACAGGAAACCAAGGGCTTGGATCACGCAGCATCTTTGCAACTAAGTGAAAACTAGAACCCGGAGCTCTGTACTCCTTAGTCTAAACTGCTTTTTATTAAATCCTACTGTATCTCATATTTCCGATGCTGCTACTTTTGTTTCTAATCAGGACATGATAATTTAAAATAACCTCTTAACCGTTGATGGGTTTACTACTCAATAATGAATTTGTATAGATAGGTAATATGACCCAACAATTATTTAAATTGATACAGCTGAGTTTCATGAAGATAATATGCAAATTTATACAACATGATTTTCAAATGAGGTATTTAAGACTTGGCTTTTTAATTTAATTTAATTTAATTTTTTAAGCAGGAGTGTAACTTGAACATCTCTGGCCTTATTTCCCACCCACCCCCAAATTACTGACACTGATTATAGGAATATTATAGTAAGTCTATAGTTCTGGCTAGGAAATGTCTAGTTCTATAAATTCTCATAGGAACAAAATATTAACTGCTACATCAATAGTCAGATGTCTACAGTGAAACACTTATCGTGGAGAGTTTATAAAAATGCTTCAGACAATTTGCCATGTAGTCAGCTTTAATGAAGACGCTGACAGGCATGCAAAGCCATGTTAGTGAGGGGCTACAGAGGTGTTTAGGCATATATACTACAGGTTTGGCTGTGAAACAGCAGCTGTACAGTTCTCTAGGGTTAATGCATCGTATTTACATCATTTAGCAATGTCCCTGCACCCTGGCCAGTGAGCCCCTGATGGATGTGTATGGCAAGTCGTGATGACCACGGTAAGCTCTGTTGAATGTTTTGCAGTCTAAATAAACTCACCACAATGACTTGGGAGCCAGTCCGAGGCAAAGTTTATCATTTTTGGGTTCTTGTAAAGAATCAGTAAGAGCATTCTGTTTACTTATGCAACGAAGTGCTTTTGATGGGCCCAGGTTCCTGAAGGCAGTGGGGAGACCAGCTGCTGGATGGTAAGAGATTGCGAATGTCCTTCCCTCACCTGGGCTTTCTGTCTAGGGCGCTGTTCTTTCTTGTCCTTCACCTCTCCGCGAGCCACAGCTGCAGACACGTCACTCGCCCTGACCCTTGGAAAACAGACACGTAGTCTTTTCTCTTATTGCCATAAACGCCACTCAGTGAACCAGCCACTAGGTCATGCTCATGTGCAGTGCAACCTACTTCCTCCCAGGCTCCAGCCTCACCTTCGTCATGACTTGGGCCGGAGCTGTCCCTTGGGGAGTCAGTCGTCCTACACCTAGGCCTTTGGTGGCTGATAAACATGGTCATTATTTTCCATGTAAGCTGGTCACACATAAAGTTCCCAAGTTGGAAAATGTTATCAGGTAGGATCAAATTTAATCGATGAAATTAACTTCTCCGTAAATTATAAGAGAATATTTAGTGATGGAAATATCCTGATGTTTTTATTTGCTCCCATAGAATATAATGCTTTTATGAGCAGCCCCCCCCCATATAATACTTCTCCTTTACACGTTTTTCAGGAAAATTTATGCTCTGTTCCAAGGCTTTGTAGAAAGTGTATTACAGTACTCCCAAAGTTGACATCATGAGAGAGAGGATGGAGAAACTTGAAGATAAAGATTAGGAAGCACTGACAAAATAAGATAAATCATAGTAGAAAATAAACCAGCTCTAAAATGGTTTTGTTGATCTCTGGGAATAGAGGGGGAAATGTACAAGGAATCTCAGCAGATTTCACATTTAAAAAGGAGGCTGCATCGCACCATTCCCAAATTATGACCTAGTGCTATTTTCTCCGGGTGTTCAGAAAACCATGCCCGTGGTCCAAATGCTCCACCTCTCAAAATATGCATGGGTTAAATTTAGACAGAAGGACATGTGTCAGATTTGTAGATGATCATGCTCACTATGTCGGGGCAAGAAAGGGCTCCTCTTTTTAAAGCCTGCTCGCCCTGCGTGTGTTCAATCTAAAAACGCCGAGAATGCACACCCTAACTAAGCATTCCTTTCTGCCCTTAGAAATTGATTCTGAACGTCACACTCAGTGCCT
The DNA here is from genome assembly GCA_004027735.1 of Carollia perspicillata. NCBI lineage: Eukaryota > Metazoa > Chordata > Mammalia > Chiroptera > Phyllostomidae > Carollia > Carollia perspicillata. The sequence goes on from PVKM010010407.1 coordinate 22,312, forward strand.
AGAGCCATGCTCGGTGCATAGCAGGGCCTCAATACATACTTGCTGGAGAGATGAGGAAGCGATGAAAGACTCTTTTGGAATCTGTTGTGCCTCGTCCTGCTCTGCCTCCCAAGGGAGGGAATTCCACGGGTGCTTCTGGGGATGACTTGACCTTGGGCTTCCCTCTTTGAAATTTTGAGGAGTGCCCCATGGTCTAATATGCGACAGACCAGACTGTGTGGTTTCTTTCCATGCCTAAGGATGCTGATGACTGAGAGAATGTGCTTTGGAGTCAGACAGGCCCATTGTGGGGTCCCTCCCTGCTCAGCTCTGCCCTGCTGTGTGACCTCGAGGTTAGAGACCCATGTCTTCACTTGTAACATGGGGGTGAGAATACCTCCCTCCTAGGCTGGTTGGAAGGACTGAATGGGATAGCATATTGAAAAAATTTAACATACTGCCTGGCTCGTAGTAAACACATAAGATATTTATTAGTATTATTTTAACTTCGCACCTGTGAGGAAGACTCCTCCTTTCTAAAGTTTATTTTCATAAGCCTCTCGATCCCTGAGCGCATTCTATTTTCCTTTCTCTCTAAAGGGTCAGTGGCCCTTAGTCCTTGCATATAATATTCCAGGGACAGTCCACTATGGTTTGGAATGACATTTTCACATTTGATATCTGGGATGTTATGGCTCCTTTTGTCCGCAGCAGTGTATTAGAATCTTACATTCAGTGAGCAGCATACTGTAATTTTAGAACACTTTCTTAGTTGTAATTCCTTCACTTATAAGCATTATTTGGATATTCTTCCCGAATGCAATTCTTCCCATATGTCTGAGCTACAGCTCACCTGACTACTTGAATGCTCTGTGATAACATCATTTCGTTAGCCATTTCAGTGTTGCATTGCAAACCTTCCTTCCATCTGGAAACACAGATGGTACTTCCAAAGCTGAAGATTTTAAGAAAATAGAAATCGGGGCCAGCACTGGGGCGGGTTCTGGGAAGAAACATTGTGTCAGCACAGCTGCACCGAGCTCCCCTTTCTGTTGTTGGGCTAGAACGGGGTGGTGAGGACTTGGGTTTTTTGGTTTTGTGTTTCAAACAAGTTTCTGTATAACTAGAACATTGAGCATCTGTTTTCATATTTATGCAAAACTTTCTACTTTCTTCGGTTTTAATTTTGTTTACACATTTCTGACCTAGAGAAGTTCTGTGTTTTATCTCGTTGATGCTCTAGTATGTTTTCCTCTTTGTGATTTCTTTCGCTGCTGTTTAACTTAGAAGTTCTGTGGCTACTGCATTCCGATAAAAGTTCACCAAAAGTTTCTTCTTGACAATAATGGGTGTCTTTAAAACATTGTACACGTTAAAGTGATCACTTCACCTACCATTTCCTTGTTATATGTAATAGTTAAGAATGACTTAAAAATAGGTAATGAATTATGTTTGCACCCTTGATTGAATAATTCTTTGTCCTCTACAGAGTTGATTTGTAAAGCCATGCTTATCATATACTCAATTTAAAAAATATATTCTAGCATCTGTCAGTGGGTTATCTCTTACAAAGTTTGAGTTCTTGATTCCTCATTGAACCAGGGCTCTACTTTCTTTTGTTTCTTTGTTTTTGCAGCTTATAAGATGTTCTACTGTCTTAAAGTATAAGTTCCCCCATCCATCAGTGGTTTCCGTGAGCTCCCTCTTCAGAATGAATCCAGAACCTGGCCACTAATATACCCGAAGCCCTACCACTTAGCCACTTCCGCTGTGACTAGGCTGGCATCAGCCACCGTCGTCTCTTGCTGGATTTAGAGCTATGATCTGTATTGAAGTTATTCTTCCAGATTTTTCACCTGGCACCCCAGAGTCTATTCTCCCCACCACAGTCACAGCGTGGATTTCAAATGGAGGTCAGATCATGGTAGGTCAAGACCACGTGGCTTCCCTTCTTACTCAGAGTGGGGCATCTCTGAGCACATGTGGCCCCTGGTCTTCCTTACTCCTGGCGCCTGGCTCACTCAGCTCCCGGCACAGGCCCCCTGCCTTGCTCTGTGGGCTCCCCCACTATCTGTCTCCTTGGGAAACAGCTTTGCTCATTACCTGCATGCTACGCTCACATTTTCCAGGTCTGCCGATTCTGACTCCCCAGAGGGATAAACATCGAGGGACCCTCTTCCCTACTCCTCTCACTCTGCTGTTGTTTTCTTCACAGCACTATCACCACCTATTTGGTTCGAGTTTATTTTTTCCTATAAGAAATAAATGCAATTTATGAAGGTATTTGGGGGAGGGGTATTTTCAGTGTCTAGAGTCACTCCTGGCATACAGTAAGTGCTCAGTTTTATGCAATGAGAGGATTTGGGAATTTGAGATAACTCTCTGGTAACATAAAGTATAAACCCTTCCCCCCATGGATGCTGCTCTTTTCAGGTGTTCTGCTTCTTGAGACAAGCACTGCTTTTCTATGAGATTTATGTGCTCACCAAACAGTACTGAGCGTCTCCATCTCCCAGGTACTGTCCTAGGTGCTGTGGAGCCAGCACTGAATAGCAGTACTTAACTTTTTACTAATATAGTGTTTCCTACAACTTCAAAACTTAAATTAAAATGCATCCCTATACTTCCCTATGTATCTTCTTTCTGATCTTAAAATTGTTATTCAATTTAGTTTTTCTTGATTCATTTTTACAGTTTTTAAAAAATAATCAGGACTGAAAAAGATACGACATAGATCTAAGAACTTACTCTTTTAAAAGTAGCATATTTTCCTAGTATTTTGTGTGCATTTTTTAGTTTTAAAAAATAATACCAGAACGTTCTTTACTTTTTCAATTGTTATTTTTAATTTTTTTCCATTACAGTTGACATTCCACATTTGTGTTAGTTTCAGGCATAAGCATGGTGGTCAGGCCTTTCTGTAATGTACGAAGTGATCCCCTGGGTAAGTCTGGTAGCCACCCGGGCCCGTACGTCATAACTACAATACTCCTGACCCTGTTCCCTGTGCTGCACTTTGCACCTCCGTGACCATCCTGTGACTGCCAGTCCACACTCCTCCACCCCTTCGTCTTTCATTCACCTGCCCTCCGCCCACAACAGCCCTCCCGTCTGGGAACCCTCCGTTTGCGGGCAATTTTTAAATTTTATTTTTAGTATTTACTTTTTAATAATAGTGTTTACAGTTATGGTCTTATCTCTGCATCAAGTTTTGGTGACAGTTGATCATTATTGCCATGTTCAAATAGTATCTTGATCATCTTGTAACTTTCTATTTAATCAGATCCAACATTTATTCAGATCTGCCCAGTGGTGCGGCTGGAGTATAATGAGTGAAAGACAGAAAGGTAAACTTATTGACTCAGATATGTTCATTATATTATTCCTCTATTCCATGAAGTGCATTTTTGCCAACATAAGATGTCAAAGGTGGAGAGGGCCATGCTGAATTCAGGGTAAGGAGGAAGCAGCAGGCAGGGGCCAGAGCGTGCAGGGCTTCCTAGGACCCACGGAGGAGTCAGGGTCCTGTGCGGAGAGCAGGGTTTGGTGGGTGAAGAGTCGGTGAAAAAGGATTAGGACAAAAGATCGGAGGTCAATTAGAAAGTTATAGATGCAGGAAAGGGAACAATTAAAAGTCTTGTTTTTATGTATAATTCCTCCAAGGGATTTTACCACCCATTTTTCCCAATTGATAAGTCAAAAAAAAATCTCACAGTTGTAAATTCAGGCAGGTACATCCAGTTTCTAATTATGTAACTTAGCACAATTTGCTCTCTGTGCCTCCCTTTTCCTATCTGGAAAATGGGGATAACCGTGCAACCATCCTGTAAGTTCTATTGTTGAGATTAAAGGAGTTCTCAGAGTGACCGCCTAGTACATACTGAAAATCAATATACATTATTATTATTCTCATAGTTAGTTTATGTGTTTGATCTTTGAAACTTGCTCGGGAAACTTGCGCTCCACTTTTCTGAGTTATTTATATGTTACTTAGACAGCAGTGTTTAATAGATTTCAGGGAGTTCTACCACCGTGCTTTTATAGAATACTTTCCAACTGTGAGGCTGTTATTTTTGAAATAAATCTTGACCAATATGTCTTATAATTTTTTTCTAGAAGGACATGTGACTTTTGTTTGCTTGTTTTTAGACCCGGCATACCAAGCACCAGTCTTCTCACACTGCAAACATCTCTCAGCTGGGGCACCAAACTTTTAGCTCCCAAACTGCGAGCAGCGATGCTCTGTTCTGGCCCTTCCTGTTTAGAGAGAGCCGAACGCCTTTAGCCCCTGGTAGCTGACCTGCATTTTCTATCCAGACGGCGTCCTCCTATTTCACCACTGTATCGGCTTGCCTCTCTGTGTGGACCGTCTTGCATTAATTTTGCCCCAATCAGCATAAGGCCGGGAAGGGCAGCAAAGCAAGTGAAAACCTCCAGGTCCCTGCACCCAGACTGGCACTTCACACAGTGACTCCATTGCCACGGGGGCCGAAGTTGGGTTGGCATTCTTTAAACAGGAAAGGTTGGAACACAACAAAACCATAGCCGCACACAGTTGTGTAGGGAAGTGTTTGGGTAAAATCTGGATGCCCCAGATGAAATGTTTTCAGTGTGAGAAGAGTCGTCCCAGGAAACCCTATCTTCAGCGAATCCTTACCATTGGGTTCTCCAATCTCTGTCCACCAAGGAAGTCATGTTCCACCACCAGTAACCCTTTAAATGATCACTCCTTTACTTTCTGGAGCATACAGCCTCAGGGTGGGTATGGAAAATGAGTCTGAGAAAACACCTTCTGTCCTCGAGAAGGGAAATGGCCCCGTTTTCTTATTAGTAAAGGCTCTGGGCCCCCACCCCAGGTGCCAGAAGAAAGGTCTCCTCTCCTTCTAGGTACGGGGGGCTGCTTGTTTCAAGAGGTAAAGCGTGGATAGGTTCTGAGTTGCTTTTCTCAGATCAGCTTTACTTATGAAAACACGTCTCTGACTCTGGCAATGGATAATTTCCCCTGTTTTCATTTTGCATGTCTCCATGGGAGCTGAATGGGGGTTCGGGACAGGCCGTTCAGAGCAGCTTCCGGGACACACATTTTAAACAGCAGTGTCTCTTTGATTTCAATTTTTATTTTAGTGTTTCCATATTGTCCGGTCCCAGAAAGGCTCTTCTCAGAATGTGCATGCCATTTTAGGTCTCTCTGGTTTTTTTTAGACTAAACATGTTTTCTGTATTTCTTCGGCCTGGGACTGCAATTTACATTATCTGAATTGTTTGCCTGCTTAGATCACATTCTCTAGGCCTTTCTCAGCTCCTTACTAGGCTGCAGATAAATGGACTTATATACAAAGTCTTCTATTTAAAAATCCCTCTTTGGGATAAGAGTAGTTTTTGTTGCTGTTGTTGTTTATTTGTGGGTTTTGTTTTTTTGCAATTCAAAGGCTTCTAGCTTTGGGTGCCTAACATTGAATCTTTTAAATTACAGACATGAATGTTCCCCAAAGAAATATCTAATTTATGATGATGCACCGTGTATAGCATCTCATCTATGGGATACATATTCCACACTAATTTTTATTTTTACTTTTATTTTGTTTAAAAGAAATTCGCTCTCATCTGTCTATAATTTTGATGCCAGAAAAGTATTTCATATTACTAGGCTTTTACTATAATGCCCGTGAATATTACCAATTGTTTGTTTCACTTCTGTGCCCCGTACTCTGAGTGGATGTAAAGGAGGGAAAGTAAATTATCTTTCTTTTCAACCAGTAGAATTCAAAGTAGGTAAATTTGGTGCACTCACACTTTCAGCCTTTTATAAAAAAAACAAGGGATATATATATATATGTACATTATATATACATTATATATATGTACTATATATATATGTACATTATGTATACACATTATATATATGTACTATATATATATCAACCAGATGATTAAAAAAGGAAAAACTGAACCTAGAAGACAAGGTCTAAAGTGAAGCAGGCACAGCCTAGAGAGAGGTTTCTTCCTTACCCCGAGCACAGACTCTGGCTTTGCCCAGATCAGCTGTCTTCCCGCCATTACCGTGACTCCTCATGTCCACATCTTGTTAAAAGCATGTGTATCGTTTGCCTTTTAAAGCATATATATATACCTATATATATATATATATATATATATATATATATATATATATCCTAAAACTAGAATTTATTTATTAAAAATTGTGTATTCTTACATGTTTAAACTTCAGTCATCTTCAGAGTACTCTCCATCTGATGCAATACCCCTATTCAGACATTCTTCCCATTGCTCAGAACAGTTTTTGAACTTGTCAATTTTGATGCCTTTTAGTGCTTCTGCTATTTTTTGTTTCTTCTCTTCCACATAAGCAGAACATTTCCGTGGAGGGCTTTTTTCATCTGGGGAAACAAAAAAAGTCACTTGGGTCAAGATAAGGTAAATAGGAAGGGTGGGACACGGAGGTCATGCCCATTTTTGGCCAAAAACTGCTGAACACTAAGCGTGGTACAGGCAGGTGTGCTCGTAAATCACCCATCATGAAATGGGCAAACGTATTGAGTCTTAAAAAAAAATTCACTGAAACCAAACGCAGCCTCTCACAACAACGCCAGCTGGTCCACTGAAACAGATGGGTTCCTAGGATATTCACCTAGTGCAGGAAGCCTGTACTACAAGGGGCCCACCCTCCAGAAGATAAAAGCCCTCCAGGTTTTGGGGGGTACCCCTTGTATATATATCCATATACATGTATATATAAATTTGTTTTAAAAATATAAATATTTTAGTCTTTATGTCAGTTCCAACTTCCTATTATTCATTCATTCTTTCCTTTAGCAAATAGTTATCAGTCATCTGCCCGATCTAGGTGTGGCCTTGACCCTGGAAGTTTCACAATGATTATGACATCATGCAAAACTTAAGGGCTTAATATTTTTTAATCGAAGACAAACATGGATCAAATCAGTACCCTGATCCATACAATACAACGTTGCGAGAAATACCATTGAATGATAGACACAGACAGTGGGTAGCGTGGGGCACAAGGGAAGGATGGTCAGCAGGATTGGAATGGAGGCAGGTGGTGGTGTTGGAATGCTGAAAGCAGAGTCCGGACCCCAGGAGTAGACTTCTACATCACAGCGCTTTAATGGGTGGGTGTGAGTGTGAAATTTTAGCCACTCCATACTTAGGAAAAACTTCCTGAGCGCTTTTTATGCTGATAATTGAAGAAGAAAGTAGACGCAGCGCCCAGTCCTCCAGAGGGAACACCGACATATTCGCGCCTCCTCCCTCGGCATGTTGCTAGTGCTTGGGGGAACACTCTGAATAGTTGAGATGCTTCAAAAGCTGGGCTGCGACGCTAATCCATATTTTTCTATAAATATTACAAAACACAAAAGACCGTGGCTATTTTGAAGAAGAAACAGGAAAGAGGATGATCGTTTTGTGCAGCGATGAGGACATGGATGCTCTGAGCTATGGAGATTCCGTTTCCCTTTCCTTGCTTAAAAAGATGATCCAGCATGAAGAGAAGCTTTAGGAGCCTTAGGAAACAGAAAAATCTTCTTTTGGATATTTTTTTATTAGGTTAAAAAAAAAACCCTTTTAACTTTGTTGAAATTTCCCCTGAAAGTATACTTTTGAATACCAATTACTTTTTTGTCACACTGGAAAATAACATGACTTCACTCCCTCTACCTCATGGGTTGCCAAAGTAGAAGCCGAAATTACCCTGTGGCCCGCCACCACGGAGAGAAAATGGTTCTTCTCACATGGCATAATGCAGGCCTCAATCATTCCAACTCTCTTTCCTCCTTGTTTAAGTATAGCTCAGGAGCTCATGCTAGGTGGGGTCGTTGCTAAAAGGGTGCACTATTTTCCATCGAGAGCTTGTGGGACACCCAAGTAGGCCACCGGGGTGTTGGGGGGAACCAGAAAAACAAAGGTATGAGGCCACTCCTCCCACTCTGCCCTCCAATTGCAGGGTTATCGAAGCAGGGCTCTGGGCAGGCCAGCGCGGCTGGAGGACTTGCGGCTTGGAGGAGAGAAGAACAGGAGGGTGGGAAACAACACTACAGAAAACTGATCTGATTAAATGCCCAAAGCAAGTTCAGGACATTTTGAAAGATGTCCTGTTTAAAAAAATAATGATAATACAACCCCCCCCCCCCCGAAAAAAGAACCGAAAGACAAAAACACTGTTTTGCTTTCCATGAAACGTTCATGAAACAAAACCTAGGAATTTCTCACAGTGCACGCAGGGGATGGGTGTTTCCACTTCAGAGCCAGCTGAGTGAGAGACAAGTAATGTGGAATATTGTTTTGTGAACATGAATGTAGAATATGCCTAAACACTTAGGAACTCTTTGTAGCCATATCCTTTTTTTTTAAAACGTGGCCAGCTTTCCTTCACGCCCTAGGGCAGTCCTTAGAAGCGCAGCCTAAAAACCCAGGAGAGGGCATCAAAGGGCAGGCGGACGTGTTCTCTGATCTGTAAGCCTGCCAGAAAAAGTCGCCTCCGTTTTAACAAATGTGTTCAGCAGCAGAATTCACGTGGAGGAGTTTCCTGAGCATTCCTTGGGCGTGCGTAAGAGTCATGGAGTTAGAGCCCCTTCCTTAGGCACAGGGGCGCCTGCATCCCCTCATGCCAGCCACTCTCCTCCGTCGGCATCTCCGAGGGAGACGCCTGGGAGAACTGACCGTGCCGCGTACCTCTTGCACAGGGCTAAGTGCACACATGGGAATCAGAACACGCACAGAAAGCCTGTTTCCAAACCCTCCCGACATATTAAAATCCCCTTCACTCCAGGCTCCCAGACAAGGAGTGAGCACAGGCAGAGGTTTAAGATCATCAAGACACCATTTGTAGGAACAAAAAGTTATGCAAACAGTTTCTGCTCTGAACGTTATGGTCTGATTCCTCTGGTTCTGAAGGGTCATTCTGCATTTTTTAACTCCCTTTTGTACTTCTTTGCCCAACCACTTTTCACCCATTCAACTTCCTAGTCCTCTCTTGCATCCAGTTCTTTGTATGACTTGGCCCCTTGTACCTTCACATGTCCGGAATACTTTCTGAGCAAATATTTTATGGAACTTCCTGAAAATACACAGGTAGAATGAAAATATGGCCCCGTAAATACAGGTGGGGGAATGCTTATACTTATTAGAAAACATGCATGACTGTGCCAGCGTAGGACTCTAAGTCTGTCTCCACTGTGATCCTTTCCCGTGTGAAAAATGCCATTCAGACAGGAATAAACCTATGGCATTCTGCACTTGACTTTCTGAACACCAATTTCCATAGTAATATGTTTTCAAAGTTCAGAACAGTCTGTTCTGCCATAAAGTGATAGTTATGCTCCTCAAAAATTCTGTTATCCAAAAAAAAACAACAACCCCAACAAAAATCACATGATGAAAAGAATTGCTTCAGTGGAAAAGATGTGATTCAGAGCTGGAGAGATAACAAAGTTAATTTTTTTTTAGTGGTAACATAAATAAGTTTTGGGGTGTGTGCTTTCAAAAAAATACCTGTAGGTGCTTAGACATATAATCTAAAGTTTATTGAGCAAATCCAGCATTGGATTGCATCTAACTTTTCCAGTTGCTACCAATACTATCCTTAACTCAGGATCTCCATACATTTTATCATAATTATTACTTCTGTCACTCATCAGTAGGACAAACCAAGCAAGAAGCCATTATAAAAATATCTGTGTCATTAGGAGGATGGCTTTCTTTTTCCTGGGTGCTAACTCCTGTTCCCAATTGCCCTATTACCTAAAGCAGTCTGGTAAAAGCACCACATATGCTTCCTCATTCGTCAACTTCATTGTAGCTAATTGGTTTTTTTTTTTTTGAAAGTTGTGCTGCTGTTGTAGATGCAAATGCATGTCATGAGTTAAAATTAGCTATACTAAGTTGATTTTGGATCAAAAGAAGCAGCCTGTTTGAGGTTGAAATATTATCCGTTGACCATCACTGAGAATCTTTTATTCCTTTGCCTGCTATAAACTATTGAGACAGGAGCCAAAAAATGGTCTTTTCTGAGGAATGCTCCATCTTTCTCCTGGGACATTTATTTCTATTTATTTTGTCTTTTTTTAAAAGGGGATTAAGACACTAATTTTGTGTTTGCCTATGTGTAATTGTTTAGAACTGCACGTTGAAAATAATGAGACTCAATGACTATGTTTCAAATTCTGATTATTAGGATGTACGTTTTAAAGCATATTTTCCAGTCCGTCTGTGGCACCGTGAAGAAGCTGCATGGACTCACTGTGGGTGAACCAGGTCTTGTTCAACAGCCTTTCCAGAGAAGGGAACTCGGAGTTAAAGGAAAGCAAGCAACGTTCCTTTTTTCCCTTCTCACTAAAGAGACCAGTTCACTTGCCAAGTGAACACTCCAAGTCCCAAGAAATACCCTAAACACAGAAAAATAAGCACATAGATGAATGCCTCCCCTTTTCCTCCTTGGTCTGGGGCCGACTGACAGCACCAGGTGGCAGCCCTCGGGAGCTGCCCGCGGCAGATGCCCTACCTGACAGCCAAAAGCTGGCAGGCATTAAGCAGAAACATGTGCTTCCTGCGGAGGGCGACGGTCAGCAGGTGGGATCAGCAGACGGCGTTACTCAGCCCGTCCTCCTGTGTGGTCATCTGGGCCGCCTCCCTTGCGGGCGCGCAGGGCCCGGAACACGGCATGTTCTCAGGGCTGTGCTGGAAGCTGTTCAAACGCAATTACGCTGTGTGTCCTTGCGGAATACATGACTTAGAGGTTCCACACAAATTGAATTTTGAGGCCGGCTTGAAATTACATTAGATTTGGGGGCTTTGACCAAAGCCTGCCTGAATCCCCCTGCATTCCCCCTTAGGGTCGTCTTTCTTTAATCATTTACTAATGTTTTTCTGGTTAGGTCACTGATTAATGTGTGACGTAAATCCTCCCCTCCCCCGCTTTTACAACGCTGTCTTACTAATTTGTCCTTTTGGGTGACTGTTGAGACAGCAAATATGAAACAAATTTCTGAACCTCAAGAAATTGACCTTTCTAATTCTGCTTTGTATTCCAAGACTCAAAGGCAAAGAGCTAAGCCTAGAAGGCGAGAAAAGCCGAGGTGTGGTATTTCTTTGCTGTTGTCTGTTAGTACACTTTTACAAACTAACAGAGACCAAGGGAATTAAACAATGTCAGCGCATGAGAAAAAGCATGTGCCCCCCTGGGCAGGGAGCACAGACGCCCACCCTCAGACCAGCAGCATCCTGAGTCTCAGGTGACTACTTCATTTTTCTTGATATTCTGTGAAGGCAATAAACTGTGAATCTCAGAAAATTGTTTGAGGTGCAGCCCAGCAAGAGAGCTTCTTCCATCCTTGCTTTGTTTCTGCAGACTTCAGTGGGTCACAGAAGCACATAACCAATGCATGTCTTAGGTTATAATATTTTTCTGATGAATTATAGAGTCAGCTAGCTTACGTACAAAAGTTTTTAGTTTTTCACCTTTTAATCACGGAATGTATTAGGGAAACTTAACAAGGAAGGTATAGCTCATGATGTCTCTTGCTTCCTCGGAGGAGAAGAACTTAGTTAAGAAGATTCCAAAGCCAGGACAAGGCGGTAGATAGTTTGGATGGAATTTGCGGGGGGGGGGGGGGGGGGGGGGGGGGGGGGGGGGGGGGGGGGGGGGGGGGGGGGGGGGGGGGGGGGGGGGGGACTCAGAAGGCAGTTTCCATAAACAACTGGGTAGCCCACTTGACAAAACTGGTTTCAGCCAGTGTGGCGTCAAAGTGTATTTTATAAAACGTAAAGTGAAATGTATCTCGTTTCCCATTAGTTTTAATCTGCATCTATTCCAGGAGCCCACTGTGTGCCGGGCTCTGTGTTGGGAACTGGAGATACAGGGCGAGTAAGCCTCAGTCCTTGGCCTTAGGCAGATGACAGGCATATAAACAGGTGGTTTCAGTGCATCACGTTGGGGGCCCTGGAGCAGGTTTCACTGGTGGCGTAAAGGGGGCAAAGCCTGCGGAGGTCACTCCTGCAAAGGCCCTGTTTCCATTACAGTAGTTAAAATGCTCAAGACTGCTATTTGCCTTTAGATTTTTTTTTTTTTAGTTTAACGCACATGTGTATGTATTTTTGCAGTTTAATGTACGTACACACATTGTGTTCATATGTTTACGTGTGTGTACGTTTTGGCCAGTTTTCACTGGGGGCCCACCCAGGTAATCTGCCTCCAGATCAACAGATAGAGAGCTTGATGGCACTCCGGGAGTCCCTCTGTTTCCTCCCCTGCACCGCCTCACTACAAAGAGAATGACTGTTCTGCATGCATTTAAACTTGATATAAAGGGACTCAATGAGTAGTGCACTTTTGTATCTGGCTGGTTTTGTCAATATTATGTTTGTGAGATTCATCCACATTGTATAAGAATGATTCGCTCATTCTCGGTGATATAGAGCATTCTATTCTGTGAATATACCCATTCTCCTGGGATGCAATGGGGGTTGTCTCCTGCTCGGGCTGTTATAAATATTGTCCCTAGGAACATTCCTGTACGAATCTTTAGTGAACATACGCATTCATTGCTGTCGGGCACATAATACCTAGGAGTGAGTGTCTGAGCCATAGGGAATGCATATGCTCAGCTCTCGTAGA
>PVKM010010408.1:0-34979 GCA_004027735.1 Carollia perspicillata
TTGCAGTGCCTCCTCCATCACTTCTTCGGTCAAGTCATTGGTCAGGAAGAGTGTGTTTACAGTGTGTGGGGGGCTTGGTTCCACCAGTAATCCAACATTGTCCCAACTCTCAGCAAATGAGAGGGATGCAAAGTCATTCAAGGAGGAAAGGAGAGCCTTCAAATCCATGCAGGAACAGGAAGGATTGTGGATCAGGGATCGCACAAGCCGGACTGTTGTGGGTAGCAGTGGTATGTGAGATGACAACATGCAGAAACCAGGTAAAACTGAGTATCTGAAGTCAAAATACAAAAAATGCTACAAATGTACACTTTAGGCCTGGATCTTTGCAAAACATGAGCAAGAGAACTACAGTCATACATACCTGGTTTCAGATACTGCCCCTGCCACTTACCAGCACGCAGTACCTTAGGTAAATCACTTAACCTCTGAGCCTGCTTTCTCTTGTATGAAATGGAAACACTACAACCTACTTCACAGACCGTCCAGAGGAGCAAATGGATTAATATGTATGAGTCACCTGGCACAGGCCTGGTATACAATACACAAATGGTTACTCTGTTCTCCCCAGCCCCTACCACACCCTTATTCTTGTTCTTCCCATCCCTATTTCAATCCCTATTTCTCTTGCCTTCTCCATTTCTCTAAATATTACTCTTCCTTCCAAATCCCCTTCAACTTTCTAAATAAAGCCTTGCTTGACAAACCTTCCTTTTCAGTGTCTCCCTCCTTCCTATCCGGCCCCATTCTGCCCTCATACCCTCATAATATTATATTCCTCTTTGTCTGTCTCCCCTGTATACTAATGCCACCAGAAAACAGCAACTATCCTTTATATATCTCAGTATCACCAACACAGGCCAGCACTAAATGCTTACTGCACACACTGACACAGTGCCCCTATCCCATCACAGCAGAATTTGGAGTTTGGGTGGTATATATTAGTATGAAAAAGTACTTTATCAAAAAAATAACAATATATATAAGTAGTTAAGTGCTTCATAAGATGCAGAGACATGTCACTCCAAATGCGCAGGGTCAAGGCAGGAAATGCAGAGCTGCTGCCCCTGAACCAACACCTGCTACAGGAAGGCTAGGCTCTAAGGTGGCAGAGTGCGCAGAGTCTGTAAGCCCTGTAGACAGTTGTATCCACAAAAGATAACACCATTGTTAAAACAACATTGTTAAGAGAACTCCATTGTTAAAATCGGTATCCGTGAACACTTGTTTTTTTAAAAGATTTTTATTTATTTTTATTTTATTTACTTATCTTTAGAGGGTAGGGAAGGAGAAAGGGAGAGAAATATCAATGTATGGTTGCCTCTCATGCGTCCCCTGCTGGGAACTGGCCTGCAACCCAGGCATGTGCCCTGACTGGGAATCGAACCACGATCCTTTGGTTCGCAGGCCCGAGCTCATGAACACTTCTGTTTTTGAAGAAAAGCAATTTATACAATAGTATGCACAATAATTAAGAGAAAGCATAGCCAGTTGTAAATTTAAATATTCATAATCCAATGACTTCAAAAGCAATTTTTAAAACACTTCTACAGCTAAAATATTTAATATGAGACATGAGTACCTGTTACTTATTCAATATACGATTTGAAGTGATGTGGCGCCTCTGTTAACCACCGGGGCCTAGGGTCCTGGAAGATCGTCTAATGTCCTTATACCACTTTCACTTTCCAGATTTCACATCCTGATAGTATTTCATTCTCCAAACTCTTCTAAATCTGACAAGAGCGAAAGCGAAACTTTAGTGGGCCATCAATCCCTGTGTTACATTTGAAAGAGCCCTTGGAAATAACAGAACGCCCCTCATTTCGGATTAGGAAATGTGTCGCTTGATGCCAGTTAACAATGGGAGGCGGCACAGCATGTTGAATAACAGCACCTACTCCAAAACCACACTGACCTCCCACAGCCACAGCCACAGGCAGCTGTGTGACAAATTTACACCTCTTAAGAATTAGAAATGCCAGGCTCATAGTGTTACATGATTTAAACGTAAAGCTGGCGACAATACCTGACCTAGAGTCAGCACTAAGTAGGTCCCACTTTACAGCCTGCAAACTACACCTTTTTACGTTCCCTCGTCTACATTTAAGCCTTTGCCGGCATAATGAACAGCCCAGGTGGCACCGCCGGTAAACCCGTGACTCAAGACCCCTGCTCCAAGAGTTCCATGCTCTCACGCGGCAAGCCAGTTTTCTACACCTATCTCCTCTCCTGCCTCCTTTTGAGGGAGCACTAGGAAAACAGCCACAGCCAGCACAAACCACGATCCGCAGTAAATTTAAATAGCTCAAGACTCACCAGTCCCGGAAACACTCCTCGCACGTCACGTCCAAACGCGCGGTACCTCAAAGCATGGTGGGAATAGGCGGGGAACGGAAGTGGTCCATCCCAGTTTACCTCCGAGCCCGAGGAACTTGTACAGGTAGCCTAAAGTAGTTCCGGGTTAGGATTCCTGTCCTAGTGTTGTTAAAAGAGCTTCATTTCAATGTCAAAAGTGTTTCCGGTGGAGATAAATTACATTGTATCCCTAGTTCTATTTGTCTTGGTTCGAGCTGTAAGTGGGGCGGCGGCGAAGGCGAGCCCGCGAGAGGCGTTCTCTCTAATGGGTCCCGTGCTGGGCTTCCGGGGGGCCTGAAGAAACTAATTTCGAATCTATACATCTGTGGGAGGCATCTGCAATTCACCTTTTCTGAAAGTTTTAGCAACAGCTGTGCTTACCGAAGTGGGCAAGTAAGTATGGGGTAACGCGCTTGTTCTTCATGGACTTGGAGAGCGTTGGGTGTTTTAGTTCTTGAGCTAATTCGAGTGAGTTCAGGGTGGAGAAGGTGATGTTGAAACAACACTCTTAAATTAATCAAGTATATGGTATATTAGAGATAAGTGTTATGGGGAAAAGAAAATAGGGAAAGTACTAGGATCAAGGCATTTTAAAATAGAGTTGTCAAATCAGTGAGACCTGATTTGGGAGCAGGGACGTGGAGGGGAGGAAAATAGCCTCACAGAAGTCAAGAGACCCAAGGCCGTAATGTATGATAGTTGGCTTGTTGGAGGACTTGCAAGGAGGCTCTTGAAGAAGAGTGAACAGGGGAAGTAGGAGGTTGAGAAGCTTAAGTCGGGTAGCATGTCTTCGTCACTACCATGACAAGGTTTTTATTACTTGGGGAAGGGGGCTGCTCTTCGAGACTTTCTCTTTTACATGTGCAGTAAACATAAGCATGTGTGAGGTAAGAGAGAAAAATGAACTTAATTACTTTTTTCTTTTGGGAATGGAGATTCGTTTTTGAGCTTCTCTGGATAAGACTGTGAGAAATTAAGTAGCAGTAACCATCAAGAAGAAAAATGGTAAGTTTTATAGAATTCTTATGACTGTCTCTCATTGTAAATAAATTTTAGAAATTCAGTCAAGGGAAATAAAACTACACAGAAATATCAATGGCAAGACAGGGAAGTGATAAGCTATAGAAGCATACAGTGAAAAATGGTTCTCAACAAAAAGCAAAACTACTTTTTTAATTTATATTTTCACTTAAAACATGCAGAATTTACCTTTTATAGAAAAAGATTGATTACAGGGTAGATTGAGATGAAAAGGGGGAGGAGGAGGAGCAGAAAGGTATAGCCCAGGTGTTGAAATTTTAATTGGAAACTTTTGCTTTGTATCTAAGGTTGGCAGCTTAAGCTTGAAGTAGATAGCAACTAGAATAATGCCACACATTATTCAGTGCCCCTCCCCCCGCACACACAAACTTCTGCTTTGTATCTTCAACCTGGCCATATTCTCTGACAGCTAGTTATTATTGTCATAAGAAGTGAAATGTAAAAGGAAGCCCCAGAATAATAATTTTCCTTCTTTCTGCAATGGGATAACTAAAAAAGGAGTATTCAAGCTACCAAAGTAACAGATAAAGCAAACAAAAAGCCAGAATAAAGAGAACCAAGGAAGAAAAAGTACTGTGGTTACTTCTGCACATTTAGAATCTAGAAACACAGATGTTTTTTATGCCCTGTCTTTAATTGAGAAAGGAATAATTCTTTAATCCTATCACTCATAATTAGATTACATAAGGGGAATGGTGAAAATTATGTGTCAAAAGTCATTCTCTTACCATTGTCAATAAACAATGATGGTGAATGCCATTTAAATCAATAGTTCTGACATTACAATTGTTTTTATTTTTACTGCTGAAAAATTCAAACTTAAAATAATTACTTCCATTACAATATTTGCTCCCTAATTTCTAGCATAAATACCACTTTACCCTCACTTTTATATTTATCTTCTGGAGTTTTTTTCTACTGGCAAAGTAAGTTTTGAAGGAATACAACTTAATCTCTCAGAGCTGCTATGTCGACAGGTCATCTCTGAAATAGTATTTCTGTCTATTTTTATTTAGATTGTCATCTTTAATATCTAGTTATGGAAATAATACAGTGCATAAAGTCCCCTGAAGAAATCTCATTTGTTATTGCATTCTTTTTCCTTTTTAGTCGGTAACACTGCATACCGATGTAGGTGATATTAAAATAGAAATCTTCTGTGAGAGGACACCCAAAACCTGTGAAGTGAGTACTGTTATGTACAAATAAAAAATATGAGTTAATGCAACAGGATAACCATTTTGAAATTAAATAATTAAAGTCAACAACATCCAAAAAAAGGGGGGAAAAATGCTTTCGTATAAAACCATTGTCAGGAAAAACCAGCCATCATGATTTCTGGCCTAATTTCCAATTACCCTTCCTGATGTCTAAGGGAGTGGCTGGTATTTTTCTATTCTGGCTCATTATCTTTAGGAAATAAGTAATCCTTAGATATCAGGTAAGAGAACTGTCTCTTACATTATTTCACTTGTTTAAATGACAAGGATAGAAGGAAGAGTCAACTATGTATATATATAATCATTCAACAGCTATTTATGAAATTCTGTCTTGAGAGTATCTGGGAATACAATGATGAACAAGAGACATTAGCTTTTGTGGAGCAAATGTTCTAGGTGGGAAGATAGGCAGGGCGTGGGTCAGATTTATTCTAGAAAAAAAGTAATTCTAGATGGTGGTAATGCCTTGAAGGTAATACAGTGTTGAAATAGAGAATAATGGAGGCTTTGGCTGGTGTGGCTCAGTGGATTGAATGCCAGCCTGCAAACCAAAGGGTGGCTGGGTCGATTCCCAGTCAGAGCACACACCTGGGTTGTGGGTCAGGTCCCCAGGAGGGGGTGAGTGAGAGGCAACCACACATTGATGTTTCTTTCTCTTTTTCCCTCCCTTTCCCTCTGTCTAAAAGTAAATAAATAAACATATTTAAGAGAGAGAGAGAGAAATACGGGAAAAATTATTTAAAAGAATGTGAGGGCAGGCCTAGCCAAGATAGTGATACTTAAACTGAGTATGAAAGGTAATAAAGGCATCTCCATGAAAAGATACATAAAAAGAACATTCCAGGCATAGAGATAGCAGGTACAAAGGCCTCAAGATGGGAAAGCCTGTCTCTTTAGGATGAATTTTCAGAAGGCTGATGGGGTTAACATAGTAAGCAACATGGAAGGGGTCATTATCATATGACATGTAGAGGTAGGCTAGGTCATTTAGGACTTATTAGATCCTGCTTAGGAGTTTGTATTTTATTCCCAAAACTGAAGGGAGCCATTAAAATGCTTTGGGCAGGGAAGCGACATCATCCAAAGTAATGCCTAAAAGACATAGTTTAAATATGCTGTTAATAGTGTTTTCAGTAAATACAGTTAATTCTTTATCTTAAATGTGTTTCTGCTACATTTCTCAATCATTATTTTTACTCTCTTCAGAATTTCCTGGCTCTTTGTGCCAGTAATTACTACAGTGGCTGCATATTTCATAGAAATATAAAGGGCTTCATGGTTCAAACAGGAGATCCCACAGGTAAGTTCCTCCATTAAAATATAGTGAAGTGGGTATATAGTTTAAAGAAGGGGGTAGACAAAGAATAGAAAAATAAAAGCATGTAGAGTTTTTCTAATTGGTCTACCTTGTAATCACAAGCAATTTTTCAGCTGAAGCTATTAGCAACTACCTCTAAAATATGAGTAATATTGATAAGGAGGGTTCTTTAGTAGAGATATTTTATTTTTCTGGTTTATAAAATGAAATTTGAGGAAGAGTGGACTTATCTACATGGTAATGGGAAAGAATACAATAAAAATAAACTTAAAAAAAAAAGAGGACAAATCACATTTTATTTGTATTTAGAGTTATACTTTAAACCAGCCCTTAAATTTTAGAAAATAAACCCATTCTCTAATTAGATCCTTCTTTTATTTGTTTTGTAATACAGGTACTGGAAGAGGAGGTAACAGTATCTGGGGCAAGAAATTTGAGGATGAATACAGTGAATATCTTAAGGTACGTCCCCAATGCTTCAAAATTATTTTCTCATGCCGTGTATACACTTGGAAACTTTGATACATATGTTGTAGTAACACAAGTTAACATCATTAGTAAACAGATATACATTTTTTTTGTAGTTTCTGCACACTTGATAAATGATACCAGAGAGAGAAAATATAAATAGCAGAGCTAACCTAAAATATATTCTGGAATCTCACCATCACCTGGATCTTGATATTAAGTGAGCTCATCTTTGGGTCCAGCCCAAAATGCTTAATCAGTTATATATTGTACTGACAGTGCTTAATATCTCACTGTAAAATTCATGTTGAATGACATGAACCATTAGCCTTTTTTGAGAGTGGGAAAGAAAGACTATCAGACCTTCTGGCTGCAATATTGCCGTTATCAATCTCCAACTTTTATCATCATCTGTTGGATGTTTGACTATTCCTTTACTAATGTTACTTAATGCCTGCAGTAGAGCTCTGTGAGATTAAAGAGAAGTGCATATAAGTATTTTTTTATCATGTTAAATAAAATGAGGGATTTTTGCCATCTTTATCATATTTTTCTTAAAAATTTTTTTTTCTTTTTTTAAGATTTTATTTATCTATCTATATATTTATTTATTTTTAGAGACAGGGGAAGGCAAGGAGAAAGAGAGGGAGAGAAACATCTGTGTGTGGTGGCCTCTCGCTTGCCTCCTACTGGGGACCTGGCCTGCAACCCAGGCATGTGCCCTGACTGGGAGTCAACCCGGTGACCCTGTGGTTCGCAGGTCCATGTTCAATGCACTGAGCTATACCAGCCGGGACTTTCTAAAACCTTTTAAAGAATTTTCTTGTATTTTTTTCCTAAAGTTAAAAAACCAATGCATACCTATTTAAAAAAAATCAGTTCAACTTCCCAGAGATAATATCCATTGACACTTTATTATGTAGTCTTTTAAACTTCGTATCTGTATAGAATGATAATTTTATAATTAGAAAAAAAAGAGACAAATTCCCCTCAATCAGCAATTTAGTATATTATATTTCAATTACATTAAAATATATGCTGGACATTTTCTGAAAAAAAATTTATTGCAGTGTTTATCTCTGGATGGTCAGACTAGGAGTAATTTATGTTTTTGCTTTTCTGTTATAAAGAAATACTACCTTTGTTACAGGAATTGAGGTTGGGAGGTGGTAAATTATTTACTAAGCCATCCTTTTCCTGAATTAGAAAGAAAACAACACTTTAGGTACTAATTAATGACAGCTTTCACAACACTAATCTGTAATCCTATACCAGTGGTTTTCAACCTTGGCTGTTACAGACTCAACAGTAAGTTTTAAAAATATAACAAATTAGGGCCTTATCTACTCTTCCCCGTGAATATAGAGAAAAATAGTCAATAGGACTGATTAGGACCTTGATTATATTTTAAGATTCCCTGTTGATTCGCACAACAGCCAGGATTAAGAATCACTATTTTATACATCAGAGTTGAGGATGTGTTTTGAATATTTACATACCCTGACCCAGCAATTCCTTTCCCAAGTGTTAACTCTAGAAAACATGTACATGTGCATCAGGAAACATGTAAAAAAGTGTTCCTAGAGTAGTATTTTAATAGCGAAGAGCTAAAAACAACCCAAATGTCTATTGATCACAGAATGGACAAACTGTAGTATATCCAGGAGTGAAATATACAGCAGTAAAAAAAAAAAATCAGAACTACAGCTAAAAATACATTTAGGAATCTTAGAAACGTAAGTGTAGAGAATATTGCCTAGAAGACTACAAATAGTATGATACTATTTTATAGGGCTCAGAAACAAGGAAAAGGAAACAGTACAGCTGACCCTTGAATAATGTAGGGGTTAGGGGTACCTGTACTCCCTGTGTAGTTGAAAATCCATGTATGACTTTTATCCCTTAATTTCCATGGGGCATTGGTTTTAGGATACTCCTACCACACCCCTGTGGATACCAAAATCCAAGGATGCTAAAGTCTCTTACATAAAATAAAGGACTGTATGTGTAAAATGCGTAGAGTTCTTTCTCTAAATCTGCAGACTCCCAAGTGCAGATTTAAGAAAATATGAGTATAAGCGAATCCACATAATTCAAACACATGTTCAAGATCCATTCATGAATCAAGTATGTATTGTGTAGGCATGTATAAAAACATTAGAATAGTGGTTACTTCTTGGAGAAGCTAAGGTACTACATGAGAGGAGCACAGAAACATATGCAAGTTTACTCAATCTTAATTCTTAAAGCTTAGAAATAAGTTAATGGTACTTGCTTTATTACAAGTGGTATATATATTCTTGTGTGTATCGAAGGTTACCTTTGATTGGTAGTCACCTTTTAAGGAGACAGTTAAGCACTAATATCTTGATGTAGCTGCATCTATTATACATTAATATTACTAAAAGTCTTGTATGTACTTCTCCAAAGTGAAAATGAAATTAATTGGGGAATACATATCTC
Source organism: Carollia perspicillata (assembly GCA_004027735.1). Taxonomy (NCBI): domain Eukaryota; kingdom Metazoa; phylum Chordata; class Mammalia; order Chiroptera; family Phyllostomidae; genus Carollia; species Carollia perspicillata. The sequence continues at coordinate 8,869 of PVKM010010408.1, forward strand.
TGTTGCTTCTCTCATTAGTGTCCCTGGTAAATAAAGACAGAGTAATCATTAAAGTTGTTTATAGTGTATTTTTATATTGAGGCACCTCCCTATAACATGAGTCTGTTACATCTTCAATCTTATCAGTAAAGTCTTTTAATTCCTGTATACTGCCCCTTGTATAACAAATAGTATCATGAATATTGAGCTGGAAGAGACCTTCCTTAGATCATCTAGTCCTGGGGTCATGAACTAACTGCCAGTGGGTGGAAGACCCATAGATGCATTCTCTATGGCCATTGGTTAAAATAATTTTTTTAATGCCATTAGGCAGGAGATATATTATTCCTCTAGCCAGACTCTATCACTCCCTAATGTTTACATTCTGCCCACGTATCAATTCATTACCTGCTGACCTTTGTGAGCATTTGAATTATGAATAAACCCCACAACTAGTCCAACCTCCCTTGTTTTACAGATAAAGAAACTAGCCAGAGTCCAGTGTATGTGTGAAGAGATTATGGGGATTTTGGTTTTATTTTCTGCCTGATCATTTCATACCAGCACACTGTCCCTTAATATAAACATAAGGATTATTTCTGTTATACATTGGTGTTATTAAAAGTGTTTGTGGCTAGACTTCTCCAAAGTGAAAATAAAATTAATTAGGGGATATGATTTGATATGTAAATAATTTACATGTAAGTTTTTAGAGATTATGATAATACAGCAACTGAACATTTGGGTTTGCCCAAGTAGAAGCTGATTAAATGTTTTCTTGGTTCCTTAAATATTGGGAAGTTAAAGAATGCATATCTTGTTTCACTTCTGTACTTGGAATATTTATTTAAAATACAAATTAATACTTTGGTCTAACTTTTTCAGCACAATGTTAGAGGTGTTGTATCTATGGCTAATAATGGCCCAAATACCAATGGATCTCAGTTTTTTATTACCTATGGCAAGCAGCCACATTTGGACATGAAATACACAGTATTTGGAAAGTGAGTATTCTGGTTATGGTTTTCTTCTTTGCAATTTCATTGTAAGAGATGCATATGAGTGGCTGTAATAGTAGCATAACTGATATCGAAACAGCAGTTTGAGAACTAAACATAGCTGGAATTTAAGTCCACCACTTACCAACCCTGTGACCTTGAGAAGTTACAACCTTGCTGCACCTCAATTTCTTGATTTTGTAAAAGATGGGCTAATAATTTTTTTAGATTCATTTTGCAAATTAACAGTAATGTGTCTGTTTTCACTGAGAATAGCATTTTGCAGCAACTAAGAGCTCTAAAAAACAGTGGCTTAAACAAGATGGACTGGGGTGGTGTCACTAGTGTTCTAGGTGCCTGTCTTTCTTCTCAACCATCTTTATCTTCTACCCAAGCTGACCACATGGTCGTAATATGGGCAGCACAGCTCCAGAATATCTGTGTTCCAGGCAGACCGAACGAGTAAGGGCCAAAGGTGCCTGCCTGCCCAGCTGTGTCTGCCCCCTTTTCAAAGGCTTTTCTTAAAAAAACCAGAACTTGGCAATGTGGCCATCCTTACTTACAAAGAAGAGTAGGAAATGTTTTTCAGCCAGACTCCCAATGAAATGAGGTTTCTGTAAGAAGGGGAAACTGGATACTAGGGAGGTATTTGGCAATATCTGGCAGAATATCCATTGTAAAGTTTACTTGGGAGCTGCTTTTATAAATCAGCAGGCAGTCAATTTCTCTGTTTATTCAACAGATATTTACTATGCTCAACACACTAAGCTACAGTTCTAGAGTTTGTTTTATTTAATAATTTGAATGCCAAGTTAGGCTAATTAAAAATAGAAGACTACAACTTTCTTTTTCATTCCATATACATGTCTAATTTAGAATATTAACAATTAATGAAATATTACAGCCTGTAGAATTCTTTGTTGTGTATGTAGGTAATCCAGATTCCCTTCCTTTTATTTTTCTCCATTAACCCACTGTCAGAATTACTGATCAGTAATTACCAGGACTTATCTTACTGGATTTGTGACAAAACTGTAGCGTTTAGAACAGAGATTCTTAACCTAGGTCCATTAACTTCTTGAAATTGTGTGTTTTGTGTATAAGCACACATATTTTTCTGGGAAGAGAGTATATAGCTTTCCACTAGTTCTTGAAAGGGCCGTGTCCCTGTTACTTGACTTAACTTAGCTCAGTTTTCATGCTCTTATGTGCCCGAGATCTGTTTCCTATATCCTCTGTTTCTCTTACCGACCTAGAAGGTGGGAAAGGCTTTAAAACTTATAATCTAAAGGCTTTAATTGTGATACATTTGGGAGTAAAATCAAAAGGTTTTGATTATAGTACCATTTTAGTGGAATCTGAATATTAAATGTAAATACATAATATACATATAGTTCAAGAACTGACCTGAGTTTTTTACTAAGAGGTACAATCTAAAAAGCCACCTTTTTTTTAAGCAAATGATTTAAACTAACTTCAGAACATATTTGAAGGCTAGCTCTCAATATTTCTTTTTCTTAATGGAAATATGAAGGGATCTTGCTGCAAATGGGCCTAACTGTTCATCTTCTCTTTTCCTATTTTTATTACTATTACTTTTCCTTATGGTACAAAAGCAAAAATTCAAAACACCATAATTAAGCAATCAAGTGCAAAGTGGCCACCCACTTAAGGACCTTCAGTATAGGGCAGTATTTATAATAATAGTGATATCCTTACGTACTTTCTCCGGGTATTTCCTATAGCAAAGAAAATCTGACTAGTTATATTGGCCCTATTGTAGCTATGCTGTATAAATGGGGCAGAATACAATGTTTAGGTGCTTTGGTGGGAATATTCCTACTCATTGCTATTGTTGTCTAAGGTCATAAAAACGAATTTTTGTTTCTGAATTTTGGCCCATATCTATGGGAGATAATCAAATCAATATTTTATTGTACACTCAAGTAGGGAGTTCAAAGAACTATGAGACATGGTCCTTTTCTCTTAAGGACACTATAATTGATATAGGTATTAGGATGTTGTGTTTCAGTCTGAGAAAATTTTCATTCATTATCTTGTTTCTCTTTCAGGGTAATAGATGGTCTGGAGACTCTAGATGAATTGGAGAAGTTACCAATAAATGAGAAGACATACCGACCTCTTAATGATGTGCACATTAAGGATATAACTATTCATGCCAACCCATTTGCTCAGTAGCTTTAATAGACATGGAAAAATACTTGGCACACTCTTTGAGGAACACACATATTGTGGTTTACCCAGTTTTAATTATGTTATAGATTGCATCATCCTACTTGTTTACAACTAAGTTCTTCTGAGTTAGTGGTACCAAAGGGAACCAATAGCTTTTATTCCCATTCTCAGAGCATATTCTTTACTATAACTATTATTCAATGTTTTTAGGGTTAGTTTTTTAAAAAACATTGTTTAGCCCTGGCTGGCGTAGCTCAGTGGATTGAGCGCAGGCCTGTGAACCAAAGGATTGCGTGGTTCGATTCCCAATCAGGGCACATGCTTGGGTTAGTTCCCAGCAGGGGACACACGAGAGGCAACCATACATTGATGTTTCTCTCCCTCTCTCCTTCCCTTCCCCTCTAAAGATAAATAAATAAAATCTTTTTTAAAAAAACCAAAACATTGTTTATTTTTTGTTACATAAAAACATTCATTTTTAAATGCTGACCCTCAAATCAGTCATTTTGAGCGCCGTAATTATAAACTCCTACTATATCTAGTCCACATCATGAAGTGTTATTTTTCATTAATTGTTCATTTTGTGCAGTTAGAAAGAGGAAGGACAAGATAAAGAGAGGGTCTAGAAAAACCAACCAATACATTTGCTATTTTATTTGGTGTTTGGATTTATAATAAAGGCCGAGATATCCTAGACTCCAGTAAACACTCAGAATTTTCCAACTGGTTTGCCCATGGAACATATCTTTTAAAATATTGCACAATAAAGTTCTACAGATGATCCATTTGAAAAATGCAATTAGTTAAGAACACCATTTGTAGAGTCCTGGTATGTGTTTGAATCTTAGCTCTGTCCCCTAGTAGTAACTTTAGGCAAATTAACATCTCTAAGCTTTAGTTTTCTCATTCCTAAATAATTCCCCCATATACTATTGTGAAAATTTAAAAAAATAATGTGTGTAAAGCTTCTGGCATGTACTAAGTGTTCTGTATTAAGTAAATGGAAGCTGCTCTGCTAACATTTCATCTTGCCCAGAGGGCTCTTACCTAACCAGGGCATTTATCAGACTCTACCAGTGATTTTATCAAGAGCCAAGTTCCAGTTACTGCCTAGGTTACCTTAATTAGATTTTGGGTATTCCTAAAACCAAACATATTTTGGTTTGTGTCATTTTTGCAGATGGCTGATTTAAATGTTTTGGGTTTTTTCTTAACTGCAGTTTGAGAGTTAACTTGTAGCTGTCCTCTTGTTACCATTTACGTTTACATTCCACTAAACTGAGGTGCCAATTATACTAAAGTTCTCATATTTTGTTTCAGCCTTTTAATTATTTCGGTTTCTAGAATTAGTATTAAAGGCCCTTTTAGGCCAGAGTTTGTTTTGCCACTTCTTATACCTGACATCTTCTCCAAACATGTCATTGAAGTTTTTGTCATCAGTTTTGAAAGGCTTTTCCTGAGTCTGCACTGACAGGCATTCTCTCGATTTTTATTCTAAACCCTGCCATTTTAAAAAGTAGTGTCAATATGGTCACTTTTTGGTTCTTAGAGCCCATTCTTATAAAGTCAGCTCAGTTATACCCATAAGGATCTCATACATAGGGAAGTATACTGCCTGCCCACCCTGGGCCTACTGTAGGCATGGTGAAGATCAAGATCAAGAACACTGCTTTCTGTTCACTCACACTGAGTTGACTGGTTCACACTAATCGCATTAGCGTTTGCTGATTGATGTTCTGTTTTGTGTATCTCATAAACTACTAAGAAGACTACAATATTGCTAATCAACCAAAGTTCTCCTTAAAAGGAGAGAAATATGGTTCCCTTCCTAGATTAGAGGTTGGCAAAAAACAGGCTGGCCACCTGTTTTTGTATATAAACAACCTCTTCTTGAAACTCAGTCCCATTCCTTTATGTATTGTCTCTGGCTGGCTCCTGCTACAACAGAAATATTGATTGGTTGTAACAGAGACCAAATGGCCCGCAAACCTAAAATATTTACTATCTGACCCTATAAGAAGTTTGCTAACCCTTGATCTAGACTGTCAAGAAACTGGGAGGCCCTGACTGGTGTCGCTCAGTGGACTGAGCACCGGCCTTTGAAGGCCTACAAACTGAAGGGTGGCCAGTTTCCCAGTCAGGGCACATGCCTGGATTGCAGGCCAGGCCCCCAGTAGGGGGCAAGATAGAGGCAACCAATCTTTTTCATACATTGATGTTTCTCTTCCTCTCCTCCTCCCTTCTCTCTAAAACTAAATAAATCTTTAAAAGAAACTTGAAGAAAAAGGTGTGGCCAGGGTTTTGTCTGAGGCTTCTCTGGCTTGTAGGCGTCCATCTGTCTTCACAAGGTCTTTCCTCGTGTCCCAATCTAGACACAGGTCATCTTGATTAGGACCCACCCTGATGACCTCATTAAATCTTTTCTGTAAAGGCGCTGTTTAGAAAATACAATCACATTGTGAGATAGTGGGGATTGATTTAAAATTATTAATTGGGGGAACAGAACTCCCCAAACACTTAGCCCATACATAACGTGCACTAAAGAACACACTTTTTCATGTTTCTAGCACTCACAAATAACTTTTAAAAAATGTCCATTTCAGAGAGGAGAAAAACATCCATCCATTGCCTCTGAAACGCCCCAACTTGGGACTGAACCTGCACCCAGTCACGTGCCCTGACGAGCACCAAACTGCAACCTTTAGAGGAGGGGAGGGCGCCCAACCCACTCAGCCACACCAGTCAGGGAACAAATACGATTTTTAACGAGCACAGGAAAGATTCTTCCCCCCAAAGCTCGCACTGTTGTCCCATCAACCCAACCCGACCAAGGCCAACAGGAGCCCAGGTCTAAAACTCCCCACCCTCAACAAGGAGCTCCGGTTCTGTGCCATCCGCACCCCGGCGCCTGCGCACACGCGGCCACCGCGCGCCGCCCCCCGCCCTCCCGCGTGCACGCCCCGCCCCAGGGCGGAGACGCCCCTGTCGCGTCACCAGTGTTTTCGAGAAGAGTCCTGACGCGACGGCTGTCAGCTCCATTTTGTTTTCGCAGCCCGTTGCAGCCAGCTGGGACTTCGACGTTGTCGCCTTGCGAGCTTTGTCTCCTTCGGCTTGGACTCCGCGGCCAGGACGGTAAGACACAGGAGGAAGCGGCCTAGGTGTCAGGGCCCTGTCTCTGCCTCGAGAGCGCTTGGCGATGCCCCCCTGTCGGTGCTTGTTGGCCCTCCGCAGTCTCCTGCACGACGACCCTTTTTTCTTGCCTCACTCCAGCTCTGTCGAGCTTGTCACCGCGAATTTCTGCTTTAAGCTCGACGCCCCAGGCACAAGCTTAGGGTAGTGACACTGTTTGCGGGCGGAAAGCGCTCCTTGAATGTTCGGCCTCTCCTGGGGTGTGGAGGGAGGGCCCAGCCCGGTCGCCCGCGGGCGCCATCTTGTCTGCCGTGGCCACCTCGGCGGAGCTCTAAGATGGCGGCGGGGCGGAGGCGGCGGCGAAGCTGCTATGCTGATTTGCTTGGGTTCTGCCTGAATTGGGTTCATTTCAGATGGAGACAAAGACAGGACGGATTGACCTAGTATGAGGCGATATCATTTAAGATCTAGTTGATTCTAAAGAGGTAGAGTGAATGTCGCCCCCGTCTCCCCAGTGTTGTCTAGGAACCCGAGGAAAGAGAAATAATAAAGCATTTGACGGAGTATGGGATCCGGCATTTTATGCGTTGAATTTTTCGCGCCCCGAGTTGGAGCCTTTTGACTTCCGAGACGTAGTGGAATCAAATTGTTACGGAATTTTGTTCGAAACATTTCTGAAAGATGGCTTCCCCCTCTCCTAAGGTGATTGTGTAAGATAGCTCTTGGAATAAGCTAGGTTTGTTATTGTAGTACGTGCTGGGGGTGGCCGTCAAGAGACGGTATTTTGTAGCTTTGTTTTCTAATACCGTCATTGGCTTAAGGTGTTAGTTGTGAGGTCGCCATGCCTCCTTTACAGAAATTTTCAATACTGATAGTTCTGTTGCGAAGAGCAGATAGGAGGATTGCATGTTATTTGGAGGCTCGTTTTTGATGCACGTTTAAGTGGGGAGAGTTTGCATGTTGGACGTACAGTAAACGGAGTACTACTTTGCCAAAATTGACAAACACGTCACAACTAGCGTGAGTTTGCAGAATATCGTATTAAACTGCTCAGTGTTGATACGCGGGGTTCTATAAACCTGGGGAAACTTGTCTCTTGCGTAGATGAGACACTCGAAGAGAACCTACTGCCCCGACTGGGATGAGAAAGACTGGGATGGTGCGAAATGGAGGAGCAGCAGCAGCCATAAGAGGAGGAAGAGATCGCCTAGCAGTGCCCGGGAGAACAAGCGCTGCAAATACAACCACTCTAAAACATCCGATAGGTACGGGGGGCAGTCGGTATAAATATATAAAAAGTACGTTTTTACTACAGTCCATAATCAGTTGTCTCAGTAATTAACCGGAGGGGAATATTTTCGTAATTAAAACTAGTTAACTTAAAAATAAGGTAACGGTGATTCCTTTCTGTTTCCAGTGATGGCTTGTGATGTTTGTAAGATTGTGTGGGTTTGTGTTTTGGTCAGTGGGGAAAAGGAAATCTCTCTCTCTCTCTTTTTTGTAGAGAAGAAAGGTTTTCCGATTCTCCAAGAGAGGAGAGAGGGGCGTGGTGTGGAGAGAGAACACCAGCTGGAGATTGAAATTTTAAGAGTATTGTCTTAAGAGATTTACTGAGAATTTGAAGATATTTGGTATTGCCATAAAGCTTTGAAAATTTGGTGTTTTCTTTTCCTAGCCATTATTTGGAAAGCAGATCCATAAATGAGAAAGATTATTATAGTCGACGCTACATTGATGAATATAGAAATGACTACAATCAAGGGTGTGAATCTGGGCATCGCCATAGGGACATTGAAAGCAGATACCAGAACCATAGTAGCAAGTCCTCTGGTAGAAGTGGAAGAAGTAGTTATAAAAGCAGGCACAGGATTCACCACAGCACCTCACATCATCGTTCACATGGGGTATGAGTTCTTTTAAAATATTTTGAAAGTTTTATTTCCCATGTGATGCAGGAAAGCTTTAATTTGTGTTTGATCATTTGAGAAAGTTCTGTTTAAGATGAAGCCATTTCAATTTTAACTTGCAGGAGTCTTTCTATTTGTGCATTGGATAAGAAATTCCCCAAGTATGCTACATACTTAGTTACCTAACAGTTTTTTTACTAGTTGGCAACTAATTGTCATTTCATTGAGGGAAGTGGGGGGTGTTAATTTAGATTAGTTTTTAGCGAGATAGTTTGACAGATTTTTTAATGGTACTTAAAGAAATCAGATTAGTTTTGATAAATTGAAGCCTTACCACAAAAATAGACTAAGCCTTTTGTTTTTGAATGATTAAGGATTAGGTGTAACTTCATTCTAGGCAAGCATGTGTTCTAATCCTATTTTTCACTAAGTAAACACTTAACAGGTTTGAACATTATGGGATTTGTATTAATTGGGAGATCAGCTCAGATGGCATTTACAATGTCATGGTATTACTGTATGGCAAATCGCTTTCTCTCCCCAAAATTAGGGCTTTAATTTTATTTACTGTTTTAATATTTTGTTTTGTTAGATTAGTGAGGGAATCTTAGTTTGGCCACAGCCTACTTTGACAAGTAAATATTACTGCAATTTTGCAATATTAAGTTAGGACACTAGAAGCTTAAAATTATATTTCAGTGAATGCTACAACTAAGCATTTTTTTTAAGAAAACAATTGTATTATGTTTTGTTGCCTTGCCACTTTGAGTATCTTATCTGAAAATCTGTTCCTTGCCATGTTTTTCTCCTGTTAACATAAACTATGTGCCCTGTGAATTTCTGGGGACTGAATTTGAAATTGCTCCTGCCAACCGTTTGTGGCCTGGCGTGTATCTGAATGCCTGAATATCTCCCCGCTGAATGAATTTCGTATTCTGCCCTGAATTCACTCGGGTATATTGATTGGCTGGATGATCTTGGTGCCGCCCACTTGACGTTTCCAGAAGAGTCACCGAAGGAAAAGAACCAGGAGTGTAGAGGATGATGAGGAGGGTCACCTGATCTGTCAGAGTGGAGACGTACTAAGTGCAAGATGTATAGAATATTTTTCAACACTTATTAACTTTTCAGATAACATAATCTATATATATAGATTAAGATTTCAGGGATTTGGAAATCTTTTTCTTTCTCTTTTTTTTTTTTATTTCTGTTTTTTTCCATTTCTTTTGGTGGTGGGGGGAGTTGTTATTTTTGCTTTCTTTAGAAATTTAATGTTATGTAGATCTTCCAAAACAGTAAATCAATTTAAGTAAAATTACCTTTAAGAATGAAATTAGACCTAAAAATAGTTAACATGTATTTTGACAGTGTTGACCAATGAAATAGTGATAAGGACATTTGTAGCATCATCTAGAATAATCTGCATTTATAGCATTTATTATGATAAGTAAAATGTTTTCACTTCTTGATGTGACTGAGATTTATTTTTCTCTTTTAGATGAAATTGTTAATACTTTAGGTGAAGGAGCTTTTGGAAAAGTCGTGGAATGCATTGATCGTAAAGCGTAAGTTTCCTAGCCTGGGATTATACTTGGAGCGATCAACAGTATAGAAGATACCTTCAGCTTTAGAATATGGTCTTGCCACGAGTTAGCTATATCTTGACCCCTTTAGCTTGGGTTTTTACCTTGCATGTAGGAAACTCCCAGTAAAAGATACTAACTCTTTGTATTTTTAAGCAGCAATAATTCATATATGCAGCCTCTAGTTTCAGTTTTAAGCTTAGAACAGATAGTTATTCCAGAAAATGGTATTTGTTGTTTCAGTAAGAAGAATTGTGGGCTTCTCCATCCCCTTTTTTTCCTTCTAGATAGTGGTTCTCACCCTTGGTTTTATGTTGGGAGTCTTCGGAGCTTTGCCTATCCCATATCCATTGAGGTAGTCTTCAGAGTACCTACTTATTTTTAGAAAGTGCCATAATTCATCCTGATAGTGTAGCGAGGGTTAAGAACATTTCTGGATTGGTGTCCCAAATTACGCTCATTAAATTACTGATTGGAATGTCTTAAGATAGCATTAGAAATCTTTGTTACCTTTTTTGTTCCATGTTTGAAATGTTTTCTTTTGGAATGGCAACACTTTTCTAAATGATTTGTTAGAGGAGGCTTTCTACTGTTGGTAAGATTCTGAGAGCTAGATAGAGCTTCTTACTGTTTTTTCACAGATCCCGATTTTTCTGGCAACCTGGATGAAGGGAAGATTTGAGATAATATTTGCCAGTGACTATAGGAAGAAACTGCTTTATGTATATTTATATTGAATCTTAAATGGCATGCAAATTGAGGTGGTAATAGCCAGTATTTTTGTAAGTTACTGTTGATACATAGTTTAATTGAAGGACCAAAAACATAATTTATGTTAGGGACCCTATCATATGCCCAAAGGTTATTGTAATTGCTTACATTGAGATGCAATTAGAAGAGAGTACTTACATATAATCAAAGAAGAAGTGTACAGTTTGGAAAGAGAGATAGAAAAATGCAATTAAGTATTTTTATCATTTTTTTAAAACTTGGACTACTTGTCTCTAACAGGGGAGGTAGACATGTAGCAGTAAAAATAGTTAAAAATGTGGATAGATACTGTGAAGCTGCTCGCTCAGAAATACAAGTTCTGGAACACTTAAATACAACAGACCCCAACAGTACATTGTAAGTATCAAAATACAACTTAGAAAAATGCCCCTAAGTAGAGTTTTAAATTATAAGAAGTTGTACTAAGTTATTTTTTATGTGTTTTTAGCCGCTGTGTCCAGATGTTGGAGTGGTTTGAGCATCGTGGTCACATTTGCATTGTGTTTGAACTACTAGGACTTAGTACGTATGACTTTATTAAGGAAAATGGTTTTCTGCCATTTCGACTGGATCATATCAGGAAGATGGCATATCAGATATGCAAGTCTGTGAATTGTAAGTACTTGGGCATATCTTACAGAAACCGGAGTTTAGACCAGTTTAATGCCAGATTAATATAGATCTTTCTTTAAGGGACAAAAAAAAATCTTAAAAGTACAAATTTGAAGTTACAATACAGTTGCAGGGATATAAAGTGCATCATAGGAAATATAATCAATAGTATTGTATGTAACTCAGTATGATGTCAGGTGGGTACCAGACCTATCAGGATCATCACTTCGTAAGTTTTGTAAATGTCTAACCACTATGCTGTACATCTGAAACTAATATATTGTCAAATGGAAAAAAATGGGATCTAACATAATATGATTTAAGAGTTGGTGTGAGAAAGATGTAGTTAACAAGTTGGTCAGTTTTACAGACTTTCATTCAGTGAAAGTATATCAATATATTGTCATATAGAAGGCTATGATTTAGCCTTTCAGATTCTAAAAACAATAACCTAAAATCACTAGGTTTAAATTAAGGAATGGCAAATCTCAGCTACGTAATAGAAAGATAATTCTTTCATTTTTAAAGGAGTTAGCTGTTAGTGGACTAGTTTTTTAAGGAGGGTAGTGGGTTTCAGTTCTGATGATTTTCTAGCAGACTATTGAATGTTGACCTTTCAGACTTGTGGAAAAGACATCAGAGGGGGATTTTTTGTAGGTAGGGATTTGGGGATTGGCTAGGTTTTGAGTTTTGACTTGTAGATTATAGCAACTTTTTATGTTTCATTCTCAGTTTTGCATAGTAATAAATTGACTCACACAGACTTAAAACCTGAAAACATCTTATTTGTGCAATCTGAGTACACAGAGGCATACAATCCAAAAATGGTAAGTCTTCAGTTTATTTTCTTCATGGGTTTTAATTAATATTTTATGCCTTCTTAATATTATGCTTCCTTAATCATCCTTTATGGTTTTTAGAAACGTGATGAACGTACCTTAATAAATCCAGATATTAAAGTTGTGGACTTTGGAAGTGCAACATATGATGATGAACATCACAGTACATTGGTATCTACAAGACATTACAGGGCACCTGAAGTTATTTTAGGTAAGTATTTGTTAATTTTCCTTTGGGAACCTTTATTTTCATTGAACCTGATTTTAAAATTTACTTACCAATCAAGGTTTTATTTTTGTGGGACTTTATTTTTCCTTTTTAGGAATAGATATCATAAACATATTAAGGATTTTAATCTCTTACTTGTTCCAAATAGTCACTTCTGAGACTTGAAGTGGCTTGACCTTCCTGGAATTCAGTTTGCATGTTTATAATATGCATGCCCAGTCTTTGTATAGGTAGGTAGTGCCCATTTTACAGGTTAGGAAATTTGAAGCTCAGAAAAAAAATTTCTAAATCACTAGCCCAAAGAGCCTGAGTTAGGACTTGAAACCAGTGTCTTCAGAGCCCTAATTCTTACATACTATGCTCTTACATTTAGTCTTGGGTTAAGTGATTTCTTTGGGATCTTTACCAGCTCAAACACATTATATACATTATTAAATTATACACATTATTGAAAATGTTGTTTTAAGAAATAGGATATTTTTTCCTCTAAGTTTGCTTTGTTTTGCAGCCTTAGGATGGTCCCAACCATGTGATGTCTGGAGCATAGGATGTATTCTTATTGAATATTACCTTGGGTTTACAGTATTTCCAGTAAGTACTTTGCACAAGAAAAATGCTTATGTGAATGACCACTAACACAAATACATTAATTGAGGTTGCTTCATAGACTTAGTTGTAGATAAATACAAAAAAAAACTATGTAAATCTGATGCTGCTGGGCATTGGTATTTCCCTCATAGTTTATTTTATTTAAACTATTTTATTTAAAGTATATTATAAACCAGGAGTGTCCAGCCTGCAGCCTGTGGGTTGCATGTGGCTCTGGATGGCTGCAAATGCAGCTCAACACAAAATCTTAAATTTACTTAAAACATGAGTTGTGGTTGCTTTTTTTTTTGTTGGTGTTTTTTTGTTGTTTTTTTGTGGGTTTGTTTTTTGTTTTGTTTCTTTTTACGTGTTGCAATGTATTTAATATGTGGCCCAAGAAATCTCTTCTTCCAGTGTGGCCCAGAGATGCCAAAAGGTTGGACACCCTTATATAAACAATCAAGACTGTTGAATTAGGGAATCTTCAGTGATCTTGTTTTGTAAGCATTATTGTTTTTTGTTGCTGTGAGTAGATCTTTTTTTAGTGATCTTCATGTCTAATTATGTAGGGACTAGAAATGTAGCAGCTCTGTTAAATGAGAACAAGGCACAACATGCAAGTACAGGTAGTTAACAAATTTTTTTATTATTATTTTAGACACATGATAGTAAGGAGCATTTAGCAATGATGGAAAGGATTCTTGGACCTTTACCAAAACATATGATACAGAAAACCAGGTATGTTTTAAGAGTGCTACCTTTAGTATCACGTGGTCATCTGTCCTGATTAGAACTATAAAACAGTGAAGTCATACTAATGCTTTTTCATTTAAATAGCTGATTACTTTCCTGGCAAGCCGGTAACTATCTCTAGGCTGCTTTTTAAATCTCTGGAAAAGCACTCTGGCTGGTGGCTCAGAGGATTGAGTGCTGGCCTGCAAACCAAAGGGTTGCTGGTTATATTTCCAGTCAGGGCACATCCCTGGGTTGTGGGCCAGGTCCCCAGTAGGAGGTGCTTGAGAGGCAACCACATTGATGTTTCTTTCCCTCTCTTTCCCCTCTCTCTAAAAATAAATATTTTAAAAAATCTCGGGAAAAGCATTAGTCTTTGATTTATAAAAGCATAGTTGATAAAACCAATCACTTTTGCTAGATATTGTAAGTTTTCATTGTCAACATAAACATGGATATTAACTTACTCTTAGGAAACGTAAATATTTCCATCATGATAGATTGGACTGGGATGAAAACAGTTCTGCTGGCAGATATGTTTCAAGGCGCTGTAAACCTCTGAAGGTAAGCCTGGGTCATTGTTTACATGATCTTTGAATTTTCCCTCTTTTCATGGTGGATAAATAGAATTATAATGTGTTGATAGAAAAAGCTGTTTGACTGTGTATTTCTTTTCCTTTCAGGAATTTATGCTTTCTCAGGATGATGAACATGAGCTTCTCTTTGACCTCATTCAGAAAATGTTAGAGTATGAACCAGCTAAAAGGATTACTCTCAAAGAAGCCTTAAAGCATCCTTTCTTTTATCCTCTAAAAAAAAATACATAGATCTCTAATTGTACAACTCTCAAATTTTGTAGACTGCATCAGTCTAATTTTTAAATATTAAGTTATTTTGTACAGCTTTTGTAAATTTCTTAAATATTTGTATTGCCATGTTTATTTTGTTTGGATAGTTTAAGTATATAGCCAAGTAAAATGAACATCTTTTCAATGATTTCTGTATAAAGTGATTTCTTCAGAATAAATTTTTGTTTATGAAATTATATGAATATGTACAATTTGTCTTTAACACCATTTTTTCTTGTCACTTGGAGGAATGGACGTGTTTCTTCTTTTAGAGGTTTCTTTGGAAATACTTAGTTTCCTCTTTAGCGATTGCCAGCATTGGGACTTAGGCCTTTCTTTTCTAAACCAAATGACATGGGGTGGTGAAAACACAATTCAATGTACAAATGATACAGACTTGTACACCTGAATCTATGTAATTTTATTAACCAGTAACATCCTAATAAATTCAATAAATAACAGGATATAAAGAATTATAAAAATAAGCCAGGGAGATTTGTTCTCCGTTTGTTCCTGTCCAAATTTAATACTGGAGTTTTCCTGTCTCCCTCTGAATGGGACTCTACAAATGGCTTAAGGTCCTGTGCTGCTTCAGGACATGAAGTTTCCAAATCCTTTATAGTTCAATGTGAATTGTCAAGTAAGGTCAGGTTTTTGTCCATAGTTTTTAAGATCTGAGAGTAATTTAGGTTCACAGCAAAATAAGGTACAGAGGTTTCTGATACACTTTCTGCCCCCACCCCTTACATGCATAGTCCCCCACCATTATCAACACCCATCACTGGAGGGTACATTTATTGTAATGGGTGAACCTATGTTCATTTAATCGCCCAGTCTATGTAACCTTGAGGTTTACTTTTGCTGTTGTATTATCAGTATTTGTCTAGACAAATTTATGACATGCTTCATCATAGAATACAGAGTATTTTTACTGCTCTAAAAATAGTTCATCCTAAATTTATGGTAACCACTGGTCTTTTTTACTGTCACTAGTTTTGCCTTTTCTAAAATGTATAGTTAGGATCACACAGTACATGGCCTTTCCTTTTCCTGATTTTCTTTATCCTCACCCGAGGACTACTTTCCCCACCCCCATTGAGATAGCGAGCCCACAAGAGAGAAACACTTAACAGTTGCTGCCTTGTGTGTGCCCCAACAGGGAATCAAACCCACAACCTTTTGGTCTATGGCATGGATGTTCCAACCAATTGGGCCACACCAGCCAGGGCTACGTACCCTTTTCAGATGCATCACTTACAGCAGCAGTTTTTCAACTGGTAATTGTGCTGAAAGGTTTTTTACTTTTTTGTAGAGGGAAGGAGAGAATTGATCAATTAGTCCCACTTATGCATTGATTCATTGGTTCTTGTAGGTGCCTTAGCCAGGGATCAAACCTGCAACCTGGGTTGGCGTATTGGGACAAATGCTCTTACTAAGCTACTTGGTTACAGCTATGCTTGCAAGAACTTTTAAAATGTGATACCTATTTAGTTAGGGGTATGGACCCCGTTTCCCTTAGATTGTCAAAAAAATGGAGTAACTGTCCACTTTGAATGAATTATAATTAGGTTTAGTTGTCAGATCAGCAAAAAGTATTTTTTGGTATGCCACAGAATTTTTGTAGTTTGTGTGCCATGAGATGAAAAAAGCTGAAAGTATCTGACTTAAGTAGTTGGCATTTAAAGTTCCTCCATGTCTTGATATAGCTCATTCTATTATTTTTCATTTTTAAGATTTATTTTTAGAGAGATGGGAAGGGAGGGAAAGAGGGAGAGAAAAGTCTATGTACATTGACTGGTTGCCTCTCACTCCCCCAACTGGGGACCTGGCCTGCCACCCAGGCATGTGCCCTGACTGGGAATCGAACCAGCAACTATTCTGTTTTCAGGGTGGTAATTCAATCCACTGAGCCACACCAACCAGGGCACTTCAGTGCTGAATCATTCTGTTGTCTCAGGGTACCACAGTTCAGAATTTCTGTATATTTTGGTTAACAGTCCCTTATCAGGTTTCTTTTACAAATATTTTCTCCCAGTCTGTGGCTTGTATTCTTTTTGCCTTCTGCAGAAGTTAATTTTTTAAAGGTCAGTTTATCAATTTTTTCATAGATGCCACTTTTGGTGGTGTTACCTATAAAAAAAAAGTCACCAAGCCCAGGGTCATCTGATGTTCTGATGTTCTGATGGTTTTCTGATGTTCTGGTAGTTTTGTGTTTTACATTTAAGTCTAATCCATTTTGAGTTAGTATTTGTGAAGGATGTAAAGTCTTTCTAGATTGAATGTGAATGTTTAGTTGTTGCCAAGTCATTTGTTGAAAAGAGGATTTTGTTTTATTAGAATTTTAAAAATACAATAAAGGCTGAGAGATTATAAATTCTTATTGCCAAAATAAGGACCCCAACTTCAGAGCCAGACAGTCTGGATTCAAATATAGCTCTTAAGCTGTGTGACCTTGGAATGTCACTAAATCTCTGTGCTTGCCTGTGTTATTTATAAAACTAAAAAAGATACAGTATTTGCCTCAGTTATAAATTAGTCTAATACATGAAAAACAATTGGGCCTTGGCTGGAAGACTCGGTTGGAGCATTGTCTTGTATGTACACCAAAAGTTTAAAGGTTCAATTACCAGTAAGGGCACGTACCTAGTTTGCAGGTTTGATCCCTGACCAATGGGTTTTTCTTTCCCCTTTAACTCTCTCTCTAGAGTCAGTTAACATATCCTTGGGTGAGAATTAAAAATTTTTAAAAGATTTTATTTATCTTTAGAGAGGAAGGGTTAGAGAGAGATATATCAATGTATGGTTGCTTCTTGTGCATCCCCTGCTGGGAACTGGCCTGCAACCCAGGCATGTGCCCTGACTGGGAATCAAACCTCGACCCTTTGGCTTGCAGGCCCACACTCAATCCACTGAGCTACACCAGCCAGGGCGAGAATTAAAATTTTTTAAAAAATGGAATAGTGGCCTAGATTTACATAAGCTATTTGTTCTGGGGAGAAGTGGTACATATGTCTGATATTTTGCATGCTCCTTTGGTCCCGTACAATAGCCTTAAGATTAATTTACTTCACACTTAAAAAGTTCTACTGAAGTTCCCTGTGCAGATTTCTCTGTTTTTGAGAAGAGCCTTAAATTCTGTACTACACTATAATCCTAAATTTTGAGATGTGTAGATTTTGCCATTGAAGATGCTGACATTGATATTCATTTGTAGTAATTCCTAGCCTAAGACCTGAGAGTCAAAAGTGAATTGGTTACATGTTTGACTGAAAATAGAAGGCATTAGATTGGATGCTATAAACCTTAGGGCCTTATTTGCTTAGATTTAAGAGAGGTTTATCCTGCCTCAGGCACTGAGGTATTCCAGGGACAATTTGCTAACATCCCACTGGTTGGAGTCATCCTGCATGGGAGGGCACTACAAGGTTACTTGGCAAAAGGTGTCAACAAAGGCAAGGGTAGAGAATTTAGACCATCAATGGAACCAGTGACCCACCCTACCCACCGCCAGTCTATTGACAGAAGCCAGAGTGAACCTATTACACCAGGGGAGTCAAACTCATTTTCACTGGGGGCCACATCAGCCTCGAGGCTGCCTTCAAAGGGCCAAATGTAATTTTAGAACTGTGTAAATGTAACTACACCTTAACAGTTAAGCAAGAGCTCAGCACTGCCGCCAGGTAGAAACAAGGTGCCAAGGTGGAGGGTGGCATTTAGCCCACAGGCCTTGTGTTTGCCACTTGTGTATTACAAGTACCATATTTTTAGGATTATAAGATGCACCAGACCATAAGACACACCTAGGTTTTAGAGGAGGAAAATAGGGAAAAAAATTTTGAACCATAAAATGTGTTAAAATATTTAATAACCTATGACCCCGCTCCACCACTGCCCCCCACCCCCATGAGCCAGGTAAGCTACATTTGGACTATAAGACGCAGCCCCATTTTCCTCCCAACTTTGCGGGGGGGTGCGTCTTATAGTTGAAAAATATGGTATTACCTTCATCTCAAAATCCTCCAAAGGCTTCCATATCAGTTTAACCAAAATCCTGACAACCACCTTATTTGCCGGGCCACTCTTCCCTTTCTGACCACATTATCAGCTAACTTTCTCCTCTAAAGCAGTGCTGTGGCCTCACTGGCCTTATTCCTATGCCAAATACTGTCTCTGATGATAAACATCTCACTTTCTCCTCTTTCAGGTGTTCGTTCATTTCAGCAAAGCATTTCCTGACTACCTTACACTTAAAATTGCCAATCTCTGTTGTGGACACTATTCATATGCCCTTTTTTTTTTCTTCTACAGGAACTTTATTTTTACACAACTCTAAAAGGAAGTTCTCTGACAGATATTTTGTTCCCCGCGTATACTAAAAGCCTGTAACAATGCCAGGCAGATAGAAGGCGCTCAGGATTTGTTGAATGGATGACTTTTGTGGGGAGCAGAGTTCTTAGGGGGAAACCCATGTAGAAAACCCAGGAAAGATTGTGCAGGCAGAAAGGAAACAGTAACTGCCCCCTGAGGCAAAAGTATCAATTATGTTCAATGAACAGCAAGGAAACCAGTGCGGTTGAAGATGAATGGGTGTTGGAGACTATTAGATGAGGTTAGAGACAGCCGGGATCCAGATCACAGGTTTTGCAGATCATTGAAAAAGAGCGGATTTCATTTAGCACAAGATAAAGTTACTAGAAGTTTCCATGTGAGAATAGTTGCCTGAAGCCCCCGGTCCCAACAGAATTTCCTTTTCTTTCTTCAAATCTAACCTTTACTGTATTTTTTCCCTCATTACCATTTAGTCCTACTATACCTCCCTCCCCCTAGCAATCACTACTGTTGTCCATAGAGAATTGCCTCCATTTCAAGTCACAGAAAAGGGTTCCCAGAAGTTACAATATTTTGGTTTTGTTTCAGAAAATTCTGAGGGATTGGGGAAGGGAGCAGATGTAGACAAACTAATTGGTGGCGAGATAATAGTTGAAACTGGGTGATGGCTCAATGAGAGTTTAAATTTTTTAAAATTTTTACTTATTCACTTTAGGGAGGGAGGAATAATCAACTTGTTCCACTTACTCATTCACTGGTTGATTCTCGTATGTGCCCTGAACTGGGGAATTAAACCCACAACCTTAGCAATATTGGCACGACACCCAAACAAATGAGCTACATGGCCAGGGGTAAATTTTTTCCCAAAAAGCTTTCCATGTAACTGGACCACAATGACTACAGAGTGGATGTATTCCATTACATACTGACTGGCATTCTGTTGAATTTTACTTGCACTTACAAGACTGAGCTAATAATGCTGCTCATGGCCTGAATTAGGGTAGTAGTAGGGGAGAAGTTATGTTAGAGTTGGAATGGCCAGGACTTGATGATACATGAGGGCTGAAAGAGAAGCAACATGAAGCTGACTGGAGAGGACAGATGGTGTTACTATTTTATTAAGTGAAACACTGGCATTTTCTAAAAACATGTACATGTGAGCCACACAAAAACAAAAGTGGTCTGGAGAAAAAAAAAATTCTGGAGGGACAGGCCCTTTGAAGGCATTTAAAACACCCCGTCAAAATGGACAAGGACTTAACCTTAACCAACTTGGAGCACTTGACCATTAGCATACAACAACCAATGCCAACAGTTACTGCTTTTCTCTTTACATTAACAAGGAGTGTCTCATGAAATTTTATTCAACCTCAGAAGGACAGACAAGAAGCAAGTTTCAGTTAACTAGAAATGATGCAGCAACATAATTACTGGCATGCATGTCTGTGCTTGCGTTTGTTCCGAGTGCCAAGAACCATCTGGATCACCAGCTATCGTTTTCTCTATTCAACTGTTTGCTATGCCAAGATCCATTACCCCTACCTAGAATGAAAATGAGGTGTATTTACGGAGAAAATATTTTATTAAGAGACCAGAGAATGCAGAACATCTTTCTGGAGTAGAGGCTTCAGTCTACAAATGGGTTACTTATTCCCCCAATAGGTTTACCCCTGAAGTTTTAACTTTTAAGCACAGCCTTAAGGATTTCAGCTTTAAAAAAATTCAAGAATTTTCTTCCTTAGATATTTTAAATTGGTTACACTGACTGGAAATTTCCTGAAATGGAACAGCTCAATTATTTGATAACTCTGTAGCACCCCATGTTCATTCATAATACATAGTTCCCAAAGCTGCACTAATACAACAATAAATATTCTAATATTAGTTTGATGAGATATTGGTTCCTCCAGATAAAATCTGCAAAGAAAAGGACTCAGTGGATTTTTTTTAACCACTGTCTCCTCTAGGGCACTATAATAAGCACAAACAATTGAGTTTTTAATTTAATCAAGGTTCTTAATGAATTATTAAATTGACAGTGATTGAGTATACTTGTAAACTCATCCTTTTTTTTAAAATTCATCCAGAGGTCTGACTATAATCCTAGAATCAGGATAAAAGGATTGTAAATGCCCTGAAAAATTAAAAAATTGAATTTAAAGCTGCTAGTTGACTACAGTTAAATAGGGGAAATTACGGAGAGGGTGGGAGCTGGGAAGCCTTTTGATCCACACTGTTTCATACAGTTATGCATAGGATTATGTTAGGTACAAATTCACTACAATTCAAGTTTTTTAGACCAAAGCCAATTACAAATTAGTTTGAAATAAAAAGTACTGAATACATCTTCCAGATTCCACTTAAAGCCTACTGAAAACTGGATTTTAAACCTTTAGGCATCAGTAGGCTAGTGAATAGGTAGACTTTAAATACTGGAGGACAAATATATTTATGAAAAATTATAGCAAGGCATTTACCAGAATTCTCACAGAAATGCTTATTAACCTACTTTACCTGGTACCTGTAAATAGCATCTGAGGAAAATTTTTACAAAGTTAATTTAGTAGTCTAAGCAACAACGCACACTAAAACTTTGGCAACTATGTTATGAAGCCCAACAGTTTTCCGGTTTCTCTGCAAGCAACTTAAATGAGTAGGACAGCAGCTGCATCGGTCAAGTTTCAGTACCATTTATCAAAGTGTTTTGCCCAACTTTAAGTAAATCACTCATCTAGAGTTTTTTAATTGGTTTTTACAGATTAGAAGAAACCCAAATACCTCTGTTACATTTACAATCAAGCAAGAATCTCTTAAGACCTCCAAAATGAATGGGAAAGTACTTGTCTGATGCCTATGGTGGGCTGGGGTGTAAAACATTAACTGTTAAAAGATGGGTGACTAGCAGAAAACAAACGTTCTCTATTTTCTAGTGACCCTGGGAGAAAAAAAATACTGCTTCAGGATATGGATCTGCATGAACATGTGTCTGCCAATGCAAATGTCTATCTCTATGTCCATTCCTCTTAAAGCATGCTCTGGCATATCTTCTTTTTTTTTTTTTTATCAGTGGGGGTGGTATCACCCCCAAATGAGACCCAAAAAAGCCCTTACTCTTTTTAATACATAAAACAGATACAATACACATGTAGCTTATCTATAGTAAAATTTATTGGGGTGCTATTAGAAAAGTCTAAAAAGGCTTCCTGGGGGAGGGTGATCATGAGCTTGGAGAAACACTGAATTAGAAGCCAATCTCCCAGTCACACGCATTTCCTCTCACCACCATCATTATGCTGTGTCAAAATATCCCGTGGTATTTTTGGTATGTGGAATTTTCTTAATAACATAATAAATATCTTTAGGACAATATTCCAGAATAATTAAGATTAAGAAACTATGATCAGCTCTAAATACACATTTAATTATGGTATCTAAGAGACTTATCCTTTGAAACCGACACCAAGTCAGGAAAGTCAACATTTATCCAATCATACAAGTACAACTTTAACATCTATATTAAGAATTACATATTTGAGGCCGTAAGTTGGCATTGGCAGCTGAGTCCCAAAATTACCACTTAAAATTCAAAATGAAAATCTGCAATCTTTTCAGAAAGCATTTCCTTTCTTTTATACTGTCATAGGTGATATTCATTTATTATAATATTGTAGTCAGTAAACACTACTTTGTCATTATGAAGAAAAAAACTATGATCAGACAAAGATCATAATGTAGTTCTGGAAGACTACACATTCTTTCACTATACACAGTATATAATAGAACAGAGTACACTTTGAACAGCAGTAACATGCAATGATTCGGTTGTAGAAATGTTATGTAGTTTCCACTACATCAGAATTCTGTGTAGGTGTTTACAGTTTGGGAGCTATAAGGACAAAAAGAGCAATTATTTAATGCTTACATAGTAGAGACACCTGAATGTACAACATACATTTACTACTGGACATTAACAAGGAATTTACAAAAAAATAAAGAAGACTGACCTAGATAACCTAAGTATAAGGATGGACTTTATTTTTTAAAAAAAGTCTTTTGAGGACTACAAATTACAAAGTAAAAGCAGATCACTACGTAGGAACCTAGTGAATACATTTTGCCTGTGCATGAGAACTTGATCAAAGTTATTCATTTAGCAATTTCACCCCATTCACAATGATATCAGTAATAATGCTCTCCTTAAGGGTTACTATACAACTTTACTTCAAATTATACTACACATTATTTCCTCCAGATGAACTGCTAAACACCAAATTCTTGGCTCATAAAAATGGCACCTCTGAAAGGGGCAATTTCCGCCCAGTCTCTGGTGGCATTATTCCAACCTAGTTCAACAATCAAAACTTCCAAAATCTTCACATGTAAGATAAAGTCTTTCCACCAAAAAGTGTGGTCGTGTATTTTGTTTTCTACTGACTACATACATATATAGATGGATGATAGCAAGAAAAGATGAAAATTAAAATAAAAGGCAGCCATTAAAATAAATGAATCAATTATATAGAAGAGATAGTTGGCTCATGGCAATTAAAAATAAAAGGCAACTAGGGTAAAGGCATTTCCTTTACTCACACTATTCCATGAGACCTTTCCTACTAATCTAAGTATATGACAAGTGTTAACTTTGTTAAATGACAAGATTTTTCTAAGGTACAGTTGAAAATGGTATGAAAAGAATACCCAGCTATTT
Organism: Carollia perspicillata; assembly: GCA_004027735.1. Taxonomy (NCBI): domain Eukaryota; kingdom Metazoa; phylum Chordata; class Mammalia; order Chiroptera; family Phyllostomidae; genus Carollia; species Carollia perspicillata. Next base: position 32,317 of record PVKM010010408.1, read on the forward strand.
TGCTTGGAAAGGTACAAACGGAATGCAGAAATTTCTCAATGGGAAAAGCTCAATTTCCTTCTTTCCACCCCCTCTGCCAAGTACAATTTCCCAAAGATCTCACTTTCAAGCTTGTTCTCCATGGCTCCACTAACGAATGGAAACCAGAGAACAATTGAGCTCAAGACATATGGGGTTAAAAATTAAGAAAATATTAACATGGAAGCAATGGCCCAAATACTCAAGAGTCACGTTAATGAATTCAATTGCTGTATATGAGGTTTTCCTGGATGAGGAGGGCTTTGGGCATACCAAATTATCACACAAATCATTGCTTTTTGAGACTTTGGATACTTTTACAGTTTAATTTGCAAACAGAAATTTTTATAACAAATTATTTTTAACCAAATCATATCTTGAAAACTTTATATAGAAAACCCAGGAAAAAAGTGAACTGTTCATTGTGGAAGGCCTTAAATTACATTATTACAGTAGAAAATACAGGAGGTAGAAGATAACTGAAAAGACTAATGCAACATTAGATTCAAATCTATAGCTCCTGTAGCTACTTACAATGGTTTTTGAAACTAAACCCAACATTTCCAGTAACCATAGAAACAGTTAAAATAAAATTTGCTATGAAAGCCCTTATATCATGCTTGATATAGGGAGGTAGGAAGATGTAAGAACCAGGACACATGAGACATGACATTTTATCTACAACTCCTGTTTGCTTTACTGAGGGTGTAGTTTCAAAATTCAGTCACCTTCTTCAGCTTCAGACTCAGATTCTAGAAAAGGGGGAAAATGCAGTCAAGCATTATATATCAGAAAACAGAAGTTCTCATTTAAAATTGTGAAGCTTATTATTATAGTTAAAGGATCTTATTAATGTCCTACTTAAAATACAGGCATATTGAAAAGTATTCATTTATAAATCTCAAAACTCATAAATATTTAATATTCTCAAAATTTTCAAACTTTCTCCAAAGAATGTTTAGTATTATGACCACCAAAATATTTCAATAATTCAAGTCTAGTTTTCCTTACCTGCCTTAAAGGAAATCAATTTACAAAAATCTGTACTCTAGGTACAAAACGGCATCTAAATCAAAAAAGGCAGCATGTGTGGACACAGTCTATGGATGGCCAACTAAAACCAGTTCTCTGGCTTTAACAAACTAACTGCACAGAAGACTTACCTTCTTCAGCATTTTTGAGCCACTCCACAAACTTTTTCATTTGTTCAAGGAAGACGCTTTTCCCCTTTGCAACATGTGCATCTTTATACCACTTCAGAATGGGCTCCTCACTCAGGACTTCAGCTATAAAGAAGATAATGATCATTACTTTCAGGTGGTTTTCATACACTTCTCTCACCCACACAGTTAGAACCTGCCCAAGATGCAAATGCCTGCATGGCAACAAAGACCATACGGGGAGGGGCGGAGTCTGTACTTAAACATTCTCTAATTGCTTTCTTCAACAAATTTTTTAAAAACCTACGAGAGCCTGATATTTTAAAAAAAAACTTTTTATCAACTTGTTGCCCAAGTATGAACCTGCTACTAGGAAAAATAAAATTTATTAAACCAGTGATTCTTGGACTTTCGGCCAAGATGGAGGCACTGGTAGACACACTGTGCTGCCTCACACAACCAAAATTAAGGACAACAAAAATTTAGAAACAAAAAAACAACCAGAACTGACAGAAAATTGAACTGTACAGAAGTCCGACAGCCATTCATCCAGACCAGTGAGAGGGGCGAAGTCGGCGGCCATCTGAGAGGGGTTGTGGCAGGAAAAAGCTGTGGCTGGCAGATCTGGGTGCGCAAGCAGCGGTTGGCAGACCCGGGGGGTGGGGGGAGTGGTGGCCATAAGCAGACCCAGTGAAGTGCACAAGGTGGCTGGCTGACCAAGGCCACACATTTGCACACAGATAAACAAGACAAAAGCAGGCAGCGAGACAGACCGTGTAACCCAGGGTCCCAGCACTGGGAAATAAAGCCTTAAAGCACTGATTGGAATCACTTGTCGGGGTTAGGGTGCTGGGGGAGACCCCCAGCCTCACAGAAGAGTTTGCTGGAGAGACCCACAGGGTCCTAGAACATACACAAGCCCACCCAAGTGGGAACCAGCACCAGAAGGGCCCAATTTGCTTCTGGGAAGTGGCAGAAGGGACTGAAATCCAACAGAGCGTGGAGCAAGCACCATTGTTCCCTTTGACTCTGCCCCCACATACAGTGTCACAACCCAGCCATGTGGGTTGCCCCACCCTGGTGAACACCTAAGGCTCCACCCCTCACTATGTAACAGGCGTGACCAGACACACCCCAGAAAAGGGCCCAAAAGAAAGAACAGATCAAGCTCCAGAAAAAATACAACTAAGCAACCAAGAGATAGCCAACCTATCAGATACACAGTCCAAAGCACTGGTGATCAGGATGCTCAAAGAATTGGTTGTCTTTGGTCACAAATTAGATTAATAAATGAAGGCTACACTAAGTGAAATGAAGGAAAATGTACAGGGAACCAGTAGTGATGGGAAGAAAATTGGGACTCAAATCAATGGAGTGGACCAGAAGGAAGAAACCAAACAGAAAAGAATGAAGAAACAAGAATTCAAAAAAAATGAGGAGAGGCTTAGGAACCTCCAGGACATCTTTAAACATTCCAACATCCGA
>PVKM010010409.1:0-34936 GCA_004027735.1 Carollia perspicillata
GGGTGGAAATGGGAGAAAGGTGGGGAGGGCTGGGGCAGTGGGTTGGGAATGAGAGTATAAGGCAGAAAACTGTACTTGAACAACAATTAAAATAAAAAAATAACAACAGTCAACACAATAGCTGTTTGGTGTGAATGAACCAAACCCATATCTATTTTTTGTCAGATTGGCAAAAAATAGAATATATTTTTTGGGTATGCTGCAGAATTTTACTAATTAGTTTGTGTGTGCTTTGAGGTGAAAAGGTTTGAACATCACTGCTCTGAGGCCATCTGCATGTCTCACATGAAGCCAAATGATCCCTCACTGTGCAATGCTCACTGTGTCCCTAGCCAGATTCCTACAGAAAATTCGAACAGAAAAATAAGATCTGCTTTTGCCATGAGTCAAAGCTCTATGCAGGGGAATGCTAACTGCTAACATCATTAATAAGGGGAGAGGTTGAGTTAAAAGAAAAAGCTAGAGACTGGAATTGAGAGAGAGAGAGAGAGAGAGAGAGAGAGAGAGAGAGAGAGAGAGAGAGAGAATGAAGGAGAAAGGAGGGCAGAAAAGCCAGCAGGAGAGAAGAGAAAAATGAGCACAGTGAAAATGGTTAGTGCTAAGAGCAACTTTCCCAGATGACCCCAAATACCTAAAAGTTTAACAAAACATTGCTGTTCTTGTATTTTCTCTCCTAGAACCCCTGAATCCCCACTTCCTGCAAGGCTCTTTTGGCATGTGGCCCTGTCCATGCATGCTGTTCCCTGTCCTGTGGCCTGCTCAGCGCTGGTCCTCCTTTCTCTGGACACTGCTCCTCTCCTTTCCTCCGCAGGGCCCCCACCTTCAAAAAGAAAATACCACCTGTCTACAGACCACGTTGCTTGGACCCAGTCACCCAAACCCCCTGCTTCAAAGTATAGTTACATATCGTCACTGGCACTGGGCCCGGCTTGATTTAATTATTTCACACGTCATCACACCTGAGTTGTTGATGCTGCCCTGGAATGCACAGTGAAAATTTGGGTTTCAGATAACGCCACATGACTGTTGAAGTAGTAAAAGCAAGAAAGTGCACTGTATGAATTCTATTCTTGAACTGTTTTCTCAGAGACCGTGCCATGTAACATTCTCAAATACCACCAACCCTAAGCATCCCAATAGAAGTTATTCCCAGCAGTCAGTACAAAGCACTCACAAAAGCCTGGAGTGTTGTAAGGGCACGGGCAGAAGGATAGCAGTCTGGAATATTAACTGATTTGTTTCCCTCTCACCTTCTGATCCATTCTGAGTTTGACTAGTGAGAATGAAATGTTTATTACCTGAAGGTAGGAATGCTCCATCTACAAGCAAAGAAAAACTTTGGAGTTTCGACAGGCTAGAAACTCAAGGGACTTACGACAGAGGAGAAGAAACAAAACCAATCATGAATCCAGGCCCTTTTTCACACCGACTACTGACTACCGGATAATGATTATTTGTTGGGTTGGGAAGAACAGAGACCTGAAGGTAAAGTGAGATTATCTCAGATTCTTGCTACCTGTCCTAAGCACATTGGTCAAGTCTGGATAGTGGAGGCTGTTAGGATATTAAAGAAAGATAATGTGGCCATTGTCTTTACAGATCACAGTCAAAGAACCAGCAAGCAATGAAGGGGTGACCTTGAATGGTTGAATGCAGAGATGACAACACCCAGAGGAGGATTCCAGCTTCCTACCCCTGGCCTTGGCAGTATGAACCTCCCCTTACCACCCACACCCCACCGCAGGATTAACAGAGATTAAGTTTCCATCTTCAATAAATAAAGCACATCTGAAATGAATAATTAGGATCAGGCTACATTTTGGTAAACCTGTGTCTGTGGACTAATCTTTGTATGTAGTATATGTATAATGATTAAAATTAATACTTTATGGTATTTGTAGGCCAGGTAGAAGAGTCCCTGGGAGATGGGGACTATTATTATGTTATTATTAGAAGTGGGAAAATTAAGGATTTTATAGCAACAATATTTATCCATTCATGGGGAAAATGATGTATTCATGAATATGAAAAGAGGAAGAGACCCATTTGGAATATTCAGTGCAAATGCTGGGTCTCAATACTTTGAGATATAACTGAGTATACATAGCTTCACCTTCCTTAAAGAAAATATTTCATATGAAAACTTATGTCCAAAAAGTGATAAAATGTCTTTGTTTTGCAGAAAGATTTATAGCATAAATATACTGCATAGCACGATAGTATAGTGAATTTAAATGATCTAATATTTTTCAAAGAATTCATCTACACACAACTTTTTAGGTTCAAATTTATTGTACAAAGGAAGCTATACCTGTATTCAAGCTAAGAGTAACCATTATTAAAAAATTCTAATGAGTGATATGGTATTAAAATATTTATAATAATTCAAATACCATTTGGTGAAATGGAAAGCTGTAGAAAATCTCTTAAGTTCTTATATAAAATCACCTGTAACATCTTAAATTGCCAAGAAGTATATCATTTTGGCTACTACAGAAAGAATTTAAGCTTCCTATTATATTACTAGGATGTACTGTGACATCCTCCTAGAAACGTAAATAGCATCTCAATTATAAAGACTCTAAATGTTGGTTCATTAATAACTAAACAATAATAATGATAAAAATGATATTTACCTTAGCCTATTATAACCAACAGGCACCTAGTAATTTATAATTAATCAACTAGGCAACTGGTACAAAAGATCTCTTCTAACACATATAACACACCTTCTATTTGATGGAGAGCACTGGATCCAAAGGTCACTTCTGCTTTCTGTTGTTTGCCAAAAACCAACATATAGGCTACACCCACATTTTCCTATGTGAACTGTAACAGAAAATAGAGGGTGACTCCCAATGGTTATGTTTTGGAGGCTCTGAAAATGATTTAACATCAGGCCATTGCAATTGTATTTCACAAGTTGATAAAATGTGTATTTATGTGCTATAGAATAATGTTAGTAGAAATGCGATAAGGCAATCAGTTGCATGCAAACTCACAAATCAAAAACTTCTCTTCTAACTCAGAACAAATTGTAGGAAGCTATTATAACTCCATATGTATTTAACAGCCAGATAAAATGAGGCGACCTCCCCACTCTGATCAGCAGTTTTGCCCACTGATTCTTTTCCCAGGAAGCTCAGATTGAAAGCCTGGGTCAGTCACCACCCAGTGGAGAAAGTTCACTGGCTCTCACTACCAGTTGCCATCATTTGCATTGGTGTGCAAAATGTGGGTGGTCTCTCTTCCCACCAGGCAGTATTGCTATACAGCCAGAATTAAATTACAACCTTACAAATACTTGAGAAATAAGGAGTTTTACCAGTCAGAGTATCACTGTGTTGTAACTATAGATCCACATTGTATTTGACAATATTTACTCACCCAGGCTACATAATTTGCCTAGCTTGGGGCTAATTAAAAAGTCTTCAGGGGTTAGTACATTGTCATTTTCTCTTTGTTAGAGGACGGTTTCATCAGCTTTTTCTTTAGGGTTTTTTTTTTTTTTTTGCCTTTATCACTATGATCTAAGGTGGAAGTGTACTACTGGAGATTTAGCAGTGATAGACAATGTAGTGACAGAAAGCACACAAAAAATATCAATTAATTTCAGTGTTTGCTAACTAGTTGTGAATAAGTATGCAGGATAATTCTTCCAACGACTATTTTTAGGATACAAAGTCATGGTATTTTTCTTTCTCCTAACTATTTGGGGAAATGTTGGCTTCAACAATGCTAAAATCAATTTCTTTTTGTACAATGGGATATTCAAAACTCATCTATCTTTAAAAGAAGTCAAGAGGTATCATAAGCAACCAGAAAGCTTAACAAATCCATTTAAGTGATATGTAAATACACATTGTGTAGCAAACATGACAGAAACACAAAAATATTTGCTAATAATTGTGTGCTGAGCATAATGTTGATGCATTTTCTCACTTATACCAACAACCTATAAAAGAAACACCTCTAAACGTGCCAGTTTACAAAGGCAGAAGCGGAGTTCACATAACTTGCTGGAGGTCACCTAGATAGTGAGTGAGAGGAAGAGGATTCAGGCCCAGTGAGCACAAAACCGGAACTAAGGCTCGCGACTTGGCCACACTGCCTCATTGTTCTTGCTATTTTCCAGAATAAGAGTAACTTCTGTGACACAGATTCTGCAGAGTCTGTGGAAATGAATATTTCCATCTTTGGGAGGAAGATGACAAGGAATATAAGAGTAGCAACAACTATGAAGTCCAGAATTTAACAAAAGACCATTTTCTTTATTAAGGCACATAGGGTAGATATCATAAAGCTAGGTGCTATTCTTGGCATATGAAATAACTAATTGATCACCAGAGGCAATTTTTAATTTAAGAAAGGGGAAGAAAAATAACAAAAAAACAATGAGGAAGAGGCAATGCTGTACTGGTCGTATTCTCTCTTCTCTCTCTCCCCCTCACCCCTCCGTCTCCCCCACCCATCTCTTCCTACCTCCTTTCTTCCCTCCCTCCCTCTTTTCCACTATCTAATCCTAAATAAGATTGTAACCATTCATAGATATTATTCCATATTTTTGCCATATTTAGAGTATCTCAATATATAAATTCTATGATGCTGAATTATCTCTTATTTCAAGGAAAAGAAATTGTTTTCACATTGTGGCTCAGAAAGAGAAAGAGAAAGGTAACAAAAAACATTAATATACTAGACTACAGAAAAGAAAAATATGAACAATCACCAGTTATTTTTAGAGTAAAAGAAGTGCAATAGTAGAGGCAGAAAAAAGAGGCAAGGAGATAAAAAAATGCTAGTAGACCATCCTTAGAACTGAGTGTTAATGAAGATCATCATCATAAAAATTTTGTTTAGAAACACAAACATAAATCTCAATAACACCTTAAGAAGTATAAAACCTAAAAAAAGAAGAAAATGAAGTTAACCTCTCAAAATGTTGCCTATCCCAACCATGTCTACAAATGATTCATTTCAAATTTTCAGGAAATAATTTTTTATACTAAATATACTAGAGTAAAAAGAATGGGGAGCCTCTCAATTTATTTAATGATGCTAATATAAGTTTGAAATTAAAATGTAACATGGGTAGTAATAAAAACTATTAAAAGTGAAAATAATGTATGTCTAAAAATTGATGAAAAAAGTACCAGCAAAAATACAAGGGTGATTTAATGTTAAGAAAAAGCATACAGTTATTTCAGAAGAAATAAAAATACAATATTTTACATCATTTCTATTAAAGAAAAGAGCAATGAAACTCTATCATGATTTAAAAATCCTTTTTAAATGAATAACCAGAAAAATCTTGAATGACAAAATATAAGAAGCATCCCCATTAAAAGCAGGCAAATGAAAACCACAGATAGGTGGTCTCCTCTCATTCTCTGCAACATTTAAAACATTAACCAGAGCTGGACGGTTGGTTCCTAAAAAGGAAGCTGCACACACCCCTGCACTTTACCATGGTGAGCCCCTTTCCCAGCGACTGTGCTGACTGACACCTCGTCACCAAACTACAGACAGTGGGACCCCAGCATTACTTAGAAGATGGAAGTTTGACACATGGAAGATAATTTAGAGAAATCAATGAGTCACATGAAAGTGAGGGTAAAATGAAAGAAGAGGACTAACTGTAAATAAGATATGTATGTTTACTTATTTCTCATAATCATAAAAGTAATAAAAATTGTTAAAACCATTTAAAGGAAATGACATGGAAGCCTTAGACAGGGGTGTCAAACTCATTTTCACGGGGGCCACATCAGTCTCACCGTTGCCTTCAAAGGGCTGAATGTAACTTTAAGACTGTGTAAATGTAACTGCTCTTTAACAGTTAAGGAAGAGCTCGGCACAGCTGCTGGGTAGAAACAAAGTGCCAGGCTGGATAAAACACGGTAGAGGGCTGGATTCAGCCCGTGGGCCTTGTTTGCCACCTGTGCCCTAGGAGGTAATGAAGTTCTTCATCATTAGAGGGATTCAAGCAAGTCTCTGAGTCTAGGCGGTGGAAAAATCAGCATCGGGTTGGGGGTGGGGGCAAAACATAGAGAAAAAATGTGACCCGGTACTAATTGATGTGATTTCCAGCCCCAAGTTGGCAGCTTTGTGGCTTTAGGCAGAACACTGATCCTCTGTGAACCCTGGCTTCCCTACCTAGCATGTATTGAAATATTTTGCAGTCTCAGAGTGGCTCTGAGAATGTCATTACTTACTGCATTTGGTGCTCTTTAGAAACTGTAACGGACTACATCAGTGTTTGTTGATGCTAATGGTATTGTTCCTATTGGACTAGATGGCACTTTGCAATAATTTTCATTAATGTGGATTCTCTGACGCCTACTCACAGCTGAGCTGTGACAGTCTTTCCCATGTTCATCACATACAGTAGAGAAACAGATGTCTCTATTCCTCCAGGTAAGTTTCAGGATCACTTCCTCATACTTTATTGACTCCTATATGTGATCTGTCAGAAAAAGTGGGGAGAGGACCCAATCACCCTGGAGGAAGGTATATTTTTCCAGGCTGTCATGGTCAGGAACAAGATATATAAAAGCAAAATAGCACCTTATCAGGTTAAGAATGCCAAGAAAACTATTATTTGTGTTGAATGAAAAAAAGAAGTGAATAATAAATTATTTGGATAACAATGTTTTGGGTAAGTCGTGGTGACTGAAACAGATAAGAAAAATTCTTTTAAGGATAGGATGCCATTATAGACAGAGACTGGTAAAACCCTTGTAGAGATTTATAAGATTTCTTCAAATTTTGTTTTTTAAAAGAAGAGTGAACTAGGGTAGCATGGAATGAAGATTGCCTAGGTGTGAGCCACTAATTCAGGCCATGTTCTGAAGTAAGAGGGGATTTTAATAGGATAAAACCAAGTGTCACAATGCAGGACTGAGGAACAGAGTATTGATCCCTAGTGAAAATATGAAAAGCTGACAATGTTTCTTTCTTGATAGCATACCTTTTAAATGATGGATCAGAAAACTGTGTCCTTAGAGGGAACTTCGATGAAATATAACAGAAGAAGAATAAAGAAATATCTTTTCGTATTATAATACGAAATGGAAATAAAATGTTGTATTGATATTATAGAGCTCTTCTTTGTTTTCCCATTTTCTCAATCATGTTTATGAGTTCACATTAAAATAAACAATCAAATATCACTATCTTCATCAACATTTTATAGTAATTTAACATATATATGTGTATATCTATATCTATATCTATATCTACATCTATATTTATATCTATCTATCTATCTATCTATATCCATAGGGTGTGGTGGAGAGAGGGGTCCTCAGATTTTCAAAGTCCCTGGATTTTGTTCAGTTAATCCTACATGGATACTATGAACAATCACCCTAAGAATTTCATCCTCCATTGTGTAAATGTATCACAGTTTTTTGGTCCTCTCATTTCCTGATGGGCACTTAGGCTATTGCCAGCACTTGGCTGTTATAAATAGTGCTGCTATGAACATAGGGGTGCATAAGTTCTTTTGAATTGGTGTTTCAGGATTCTTAGGGTATATTCCCAACAGTGAAATCACTGGGTCAAAAGGCAGTTCCATTTTTAGTTTTTTTGAGGAAATTCCATACTGCTTTCCACAGTGGCTGCACCAGTCTGCATTCCCACCAACAGTGCCGTAGGATGGGGGGAAATTGGGACAACTGTAATTGAATAACAATTAAGAAAATCTTTAAAAAAGTCACCTCCAAGTTCAGTTGGGACATCTCAGGTGATGAGAAAAATCACTATCTGATAAGGAAGCTTATTCTAGTTTTGAAATGTCTACAACATTATAAATTTATTTTCTTAGACTTTAAAAATTTTATCGTATTTTTTCCAGTACCACTTATCTCCCCATGCCCTCTTCCACCTCCACCCACCTCCCTCCCCCCGGCAATCACCACACTATTGTCTGTGTCCATGAGTCCTTTTTGTTTTTCGCTCAATCCCTCCACCCCTCTACCCCCATGGCTATCAGCCTGCTCTCTATTCTTGTGTTAAACAAAAACTAAGTTATCCATATTCTGTACTCACTCTTAGTTTATTCCACCAAGAAAGGTATATTTTATGCTTTAATACTCTCTGATGTGGAAGTTCTTTTCATACATCATAAAATAGATTTTGCCTATTTAATCTCCACTTCTCCACTCTAAACATTTACAGTTATTTTAACTGTCCCTGTAATAGCACGGTTTTGATTTCTAGCCACTATATTGTGGAGTAAAACATCCTAAAGTTTGGCATCAGAGCCAAATTATAGAACATCTTATTCTGTCTGGAATAGTGACACCATGATAAGGATTGGCATTGCCCTAATATTGGGAACCATACCTCCATACCACAGTTCAACATCGGGTCCACTACTTGGCTGCAGATCAGGCGATGTCACACCAGCCTTTGCCAATACGTTGAACAGGGAAGAGCCAAGTGAAGAGCCCTGAAGCCAATGGACATTTCAACTGGTATCAACTCATCACTCTTTTTTTCTAGGTCACACTTTTGCATCATTAAATGGCCCACTGTTTTCATTTTTTCCTCAAGGATAGAATGACAATTTCTGGGGGGATTTCCAAAAAAATCGTCTAGGCATTCCAGTCTACTAATATTGTTTTAAAAATGACAGAAAAATTGTTTCAAAGATCTTATTTTTCAAAAACCCTCATCTGCTCCAGGTAACTCCTCAGTAAATAAATGCTCACATATCATTCATTTGCTTACATCTTTCCAAAGGTTTTAACCAGACTAAGGTCAAACTTATAGGTCATAGATTGAAGTTGAAGGAATTTTTAGGATTCAATCTATCCTGTAATATTTTAATTTTGTAATATAAGTTGAATGTATCCATGTATTACTATATAAATATAAATACATTTAGGAAGGGAAAAACCTGTAATGACTATTTCCCCTACTTCTATGAAAGTGGCAGATAAAAGAAAAGACGTATAGAGTATAAGGTGGTTTATTTTTTACATCAAAAGCTACAGCAAATTATTAGTGTTGTTAGCTATGAAAGACATGCCAAGTTTCTATCTGTTAAGAAACAAGTACAATCTCTTTACACACTGCAGGTAAAAATTTAACATTTTATACATATTTCACAGGGCTTAGACAATTTAATTTGAATTGGTAATCAGAGTGTTGTTATTATTCAAAAGCTTATCAAAGGACTTGAAACCCATTAGAGATCAGGTATTGTGAAAAAGTCCTGGGTTTAGCTGCCAGGAACTACTAGGTCTACCTTGCTGAGTCCAAGATCGGTTTCCCACCTCCTGTGATTTGGTGGATGATACTTCTGCTCATCTTCCTCCCCCTTCATTACGTTGATGAGCTCTCTGGCTCATACGCAGTTTCCCTTACTTAGCTAAGGTGTGTGGGAAGCATCTGAAAACTCTTAAGAGCTGTGCAAATGTAATGTGTTAACCATAACTTCATAGATTATCCTCTTGGGATGATTCTTTGGAATTTTTTAATGGAAATGTACTTTAGAGATTACGAAGAGGCAAACCAATGTTAAATTCATGAAATAGCCTCCACTAGATTGTACCCAGAAAGAAGGACAGATCAATTTCTCTTGATAGTCAAGAGTTTTCTTCCTACTAACTATGCCAATTCTCATCTTTTATAAAACCCTTTAGTGTGAACCATTTTATGAAAAAAAATTAGCCTGTTTCTTTTTCTTGACATGATAGACTCAAGGTACAGATGATCAATTTTACTCTTAGAGTTTTTTCTGGGAATCTATCTTCTCTATTCTAAAACATGTTTTTGCCCAGGCCTCCACCTTCCTTCCAATCAAGTTAAGAAGTATTTGATTCCACCTGTTTAATAATTAAAACATCACTCGAAATGTATTCATCTGAACTAAAATTGACACACAGCATATAATACACATTTTAGACTAATTTATAAGTTAGCAGGTGTAAAATAATTCTACTAACTAGATGTCCAAGTGAAATTAGGGGCATCAGTTGTCAGGATAATAAGGGTTGAACTATTCATGTATAACCCTGGATAGTGTATTACATAGCAGTTGTCAAAACAATCCTTACATAAGTAAGGCTTTTGAAGTGCCAGACACTGTGCTAAACTCTAGAGAAATCATTGCATTAATTTTTTAAAAACTTTGTATTATTCTACATCCATTGTAAAAATAAAAAACATCAGAAAAGACAAATAATTGGCTGAACATTACCCAGTTGTCAAATGGAAAACCACATTTTAAATAGAATTTTGAGCCCTGGTTGGTGTGGCTCAGTGGATTGAGCCCCAGCCTGTGAGCCAAAGGGTTGCCAGTTCAATTCCCAGTCAAGGCATGTGCCTGTGTTGTGGGCCAGGTCTCCAGTTGGGAGCACTCCACAGGCAGCCACACATTAATGTCTCTCTCCCTCTCTTTCTCCCTCCCTCTCCCTCTCTAGAAATAAATGAATACAATCTTAAAAATTTTTTAAAAGACCGTATATTCCTAGAAAAATCTTGAAATCATTATTTCCCAAAGGGTTTTTTTTTGTGGTTATGTCACATTCTTGTTAGAGACCAGTAAAAACTTCAATATTATTTAGTAGTAACTAATGTGATATGTTACTTATTATAAAACTAGAAAAAAAAAGGATGAAAGCAATGGAATTTAACTAGACCCTTTAAGTGTGAAAAAATATGTAGTGGTATGTTAATAAACACAATGACCAGCTCTCAAAATAAACAGATTTATGGTGTTAACTAATTTGCATTGTACAAATAGTCAACTTATTGTATATTTTGAATTTTTAGTATGATGATATTGAGCTGGGGAAGAAGAATGCAGTCAGCTCTCATGAGCTGGCACAGCCAATAATGTAAAAATTCATTTTTGAACTGTTGAGTCCTTTATGGAAATCTAAGTGGAAATTTTCTAGACAATATTATATAATTAATAACTATAAATTTTTAAAACTTGATTACATTTTCATAGAAGAACATTTTTTCTTATAATCACAGTGATAATTTTCTCCTAGAAAATGTTATAAATTCATTTTTACTTTGTTTTATTGATTTAACAAGTTCTTAAATTTTTTAATGAAAAGCAAGACCCTGAAAACTAGCACATCGCAGTATGGTATTTCAGGGGACAGACCTCCAAGTATCTGTCTTTTTCAATATTTGCTCTCAAACATGTATAATAGCTAAATTTTTTGTAATTTCTCTTGGAGTAAAAATGAACAATAAATATGAGTACTTAAAGGTATTTTTATCTTATATTAATTTTTCTTACATAACATTTTTAATGCTTCTTATGTAGCATAAATATTGTTCTTGTGACAAATTGTTCAAAAGGTAGATAGTGATTTCCATTAAGTCCTGTTTCCTTAATTCTGATAAGCGAAATTATAATCTTTTTACACATTTAAACTCATCAGCTTTTTGATATTTAACTTATTTACTCTTTAGCTTATTACTGTAAATTGTTTCCAGCTAAAGTAAAATGATGAGATAAGTAATTTATTTTCTTGAATGAGTCTTTTGAAAAAATATTAAATTTATTATTTGATATATTTTTTCATTTTCAGGATTGTCTATAGTCATCAAACCTGAATTTCACAAATTAAGCTCACAAGAATAGAAAGACATGTCAATAAATATTCAGCTTACCTGTGATTTTTATAAATCTCTTCATAACAGCGTTGAGTAGTTCTGACAACAGTGCAAAAAAAAGGGCCCCAAAACAAAACACAAAATAATCTTTATTCTAGTGACACTTTTTCCTATTTCTGTCCATATCATCATACTTTTCAAATAAATGTATAGTTCCTAGTTTTTACAAAGAGTCTCCTGATTATCTGTTGATATATATCTATATCTATAGGTCTATATTTGTCTATATATCTATATATATTTGATCATAAAATAGTTGCTAAAATTTATTTATTGAGTGCTCATTATGTTCCATGCATAGTTTTAAATTCTTCTTAATTATTAATTTTTAGTTCTTATAATAGTCTCAGAAGAGTAACTTCATTATTCTAATTTTACTAATAAGAAAAGTGAGGCTGAAATGAGAGGGAGGTAGGGAGTACTAAGGGGGTGGACTGGGACTGGAGTAAAAGACAAAAAACTCTACTTGAATAACAATTAAAATAAAATTTAAAAAAAGAAAAAGAAAAGTGAGGCTGAGAGGTAGAGGCATTTAACCCAATTCCCAAGTTCACATAACTAATAAGTAGAAGATCCCAGGTATTGTGATTCTAGGGCTTATGTTCTTAACCTATCTTTTAATAAGAATGTCCAATTTAGGTTGTACCCTTTAAAAAACCTATTATTATAAATTTATATTTATGCTAATTCCCTCACATTGAATTTATTTCCCTAAAATGACATTCTCAAATGTATGCTTTGTAATAAATAATATTTGAACTGGAAAATAATTTATATAAATTTATATACTAAAATATATTAATGCACATATGTACCAGACTATTACTCCTACTAATATAACCTGGAAACACTGAAAAATATAGCTTTCCTTTTTTTAAAAAAAATATTTTATTTATTTATCTTTAGAGGGGAAGGGAAGGAGAGAGGGAGAGAAACATCAATGTATGGTGGCCTCCTGTGCATCCCCTGCTGGGAACTGGCCTGCAACCCAGGCATGTGCCCTGACTGGGAATTGAACTGCGATCATTTGGTTCGCAGGCCCTCGCTCAATCCACTGAGCTACACCAGCCAGGGCAAAATATAGCTTTCCTGATATTTTAATTACAACTTAATTACTGAAGCCAATTTTAGAAATCTTAGCCCAAAGAGCAATACTCTGTACAAAGTTATATGTAGGTGAACCAAGGCTTTTGAATAATGCCCAGATTAAATCAAATATAGCCAATATTCTAATGCTTGTTTTTCCCAAAACACTAATTAAGGTTTTCCATAACAGTGCAATATCCCTCAACTCATCTAAGTTTATTTTCCTTGTCAGACTAGGCTACAGCTAGAATTAACAGTGAAGTGCTTTATTTCCCTTGATTACAGGAACATCTTCAAGATCATGGTCTGATTAAAACAATCAATTGAACTTCAAAATTAGTCAGTTGAGTTTAGTACCGGGAAATGCTCCAATATATAATCACACAACTTCTTATCCTTTCTCCATGGAAATCCTTCCTTCCAAGTACACACACAGAAGTGTATTTAGAATAGCAATAGTCTGTTCAACACGTTCTCTTGGGGGATGCAAGGTGCATGGTATTTCACAGTTTACACGGTGTGTCTGTCACCTTCACTTGACTTCTCAGCTCGCCAGACACATAACAGAACAAGATGTAATAATAGTTATTAACAGACACATTTGATTCTCTTTGCACGAGTATTCACTCACAGCTCATTCACTTCAATTGCTTTAGAGAAAAACCTTCCAATTCATGTTCTATATTACTGTGTTTTCGGCCTTAGAAGACCTTACAATTTTCAAAGGATAGACAGAACACTTCATGCAATGAGAGGAAGTCTACTGGACTGAGTATTCATTCCCTCTTAGATTCTTTGGAGAAAACAGTCACCTTCACATTCTTCTTTGTGCCCCATGGAACTGACCTTTCAGGATAGTCTCCATGGACTGCCTTATCCTCAGGCTTTCAGTGGGTCCAGCAATGTGAGGAACCAGCAGGAGGCAGACAAAAGGAAGGTCAGAATGTTTTCCTCCCTATCCCTTCACTTCTAAGCCACAGCTTGTTGGTTATGCATCTGCACCAAAATCTCTTATCAGTTGGCCACAGAACTCTCCCTCCAGGCTCCATGACCTGGTCCTCCCTTTAAATCCATTGGCCTAAAGGTGATAATCAATTAAGCTAATGGGCTCACTACTCTCTTTTTTTTACTAACAACCCCACTCCCCCTTTTAAAACAGCCTGCTACTCAATTGCCAGGCTACACTAAGGGTGCCAGGACCTTGCTGCACAGAAACCCTTCTAAATGGAAAGTTTGTTTTCCTGAAAAGCATTTCAATGTAAAGATGAAAAATGACATGATTCATGTATTTATTATAGTGTTTTCTCTTGCCTCAATAGATATTGGCAGGTGTTTACTCAAAGCTAATTAGATTGCATTAACATTTACACTGAGGGTTAAGAACTAATAAGAAGTGTGGAGCATATCACATTGATTAAAAAATTGCATATGACCTTTTTCTTTCTTTGATTATTATTGATTCCAAGTAACTTTTTGGTGCAAGTTTAATTCTGAAGAAAACTCTCAGAGACTTGATCAACAATACCTCTGTTATCTTTATGAATATGTTATGTTAAGTGCTAGAAATTCTATTATAAATATTTTAAGCATGATTCATAAAAACATTTATGGCTTGCTAATATTTCATTGGTGCTGCAATATGGTTCAATGTTAGATTTCTAGAAAAAAAATTATTAAAGCTACTATTACAACTGACAATCTGCACCAAATTCAAGTTTTGTTTTGTTTTTGGCACAAATTGCCCTAAAATATTTAGTCAGTTTCATGTTTAATTTGAAGTTTTCATATAAGATTATACATTTCTGACTTCCCTTGAAAAATTAGGTTTTCCACAACCCAGTAAGGTAAATGGTCTTGGGGTTGGGTAGTTGTTGTATTTCTTAAGCAATGAGCATGTCTATGTTCCCCCAATCTCCATCACTCCTTGTTTCCTACAAGTCTGATTCAGCTTTAGTTCATCTGCACCTGTAAGGCTTACTGGTAAGAGAGGTTACAGAGCCCAGAATGAGGCTGGCAAGAGTAGCCATTAAGAGTGTGTATAACCCAAGGACAAAGAGATGACCTAGATTAGAAGTTCAGGTCCATATAGTTGCAAGCATACGAAGATGATAACTCAAGGAAAGTAGCTCATGGCAGTCTCCAGCTTCTCTTTAATTTTTAGGATATAAAACTTCCTACTTCAGATCTTACTCAAATCAGAAGGTTAATACCAACATCTTCTCCAAAATTAGGTGGTATTGACTTTTAAATACCAATTAGCTACACAGGCAGAAGAGAGAATTAAGCCTTGAGCTATAGGTTCAAATGGATATTGAAAAGGCAATGAGTTGTAGAAAAAATCCTGAATTTTGGAGTCAGCAATTGGACTATTGAATGCTATTAGTTGTCTTGTCTATAAAAATGAGATTTTTTTTAAAAAAAGAACTGTGCTAACAGTATAGGACCTAGTGCTAAAATCGTTGCTTAATACTGATAAATTACTGGTTATCTTACAGTGATACTCAGGCACCAGGTTTTCTCAGCTCAAATCAACTTGGAGCTCTCCACGGTTCTGAACTCTAGTTTTAAACCATTAGTAGGAAGAAAGGGAGATTAGACAAATAAACTATATGGGAAAACATTGCATGAAAAATAGACAATAATGATTTAGTGATAAAACAGGATGATATGCACCTACATTATATGCAGAAAAGTCCAAATTTAATTATTTTAGTTTTTGTCTTGAGCAACTCTAAAATAAAAAATAAAGTATGTCCTGTGCTTATCAAACAAGTCTATTTTGAATATACACCGGATTATAGCTTTCACTCATTCATATATTGAATGTCCAACAATAAATGTTGTTTGAACATATGCAATATTCTAATATCACATTACTCTATTCTTGTGTATTTCAGAAAATAAAATTAATTACATTTATGATAGAAAAAGGACATGTTCAGAGAAAGTATCCTTGAGGAAAATATGTTTAAATTGAGGCACCTAGAATAAATTAAAGCAAGCCAAATAAAATTATAGCTGGAAGGTCAGAAGCATTCCTTGTAAGGAGAATAAATAGAATATGTAAATACTCTGGAAGGAAAAAAGAGAGGGGAGGAAGAGGTTAGTGAATTTTTACCCCTTAAAACTATGTTGGGAACAACTAGGCAAATTTTCATCCACAATTTGAGTAAAGCTAATGCAGATGAAAGTATGATGCTGTGGTGTACCCAAAAATGTGATATCAGTATTCATTTCTATGTAAGTGTTGTTTAGTCAAGAGCTTGTACCATTGTGCTTAGGTAGGATAACATAATAGCAGCTTTAAATCCTATGGATATTCTTAAGCAATTTTATTAACACCTAAAGATCACATTTAACATTAAAGACCTCTGCATCAATAAATGCTTGTTGCAACTCCAATACTCCAAACACCAGGATTGAGAACAACAAGTCATGGAAAAAGATTAAAACATCGTCATACAGGAATTAACAGGGGTTAACATGAATGGCAGCATGAAGCTACAAGGGTCCCTTGAATCTGTACCAGAAACAATTTGGGAGAATCTGCAGGAAGTATAAGGAAAAATAAGTAGTACAATTATGTTATTTTTTCCATACTGAGTCAATGGTGTTATAAGTACCAGCAATGAATGAATTTAGAAGATATGCAACTATTACATTAAATTTAATGTTTAAAATTGTCTGTGTGTGAATGTGTACATTTTCCTGGGGGGGAGGTAATAAGCCCCAGTTTTTATCAGTGCCCTATAATTTTATGAACCATTTCTATAAAATATGTCTTGAATATCATAAATGCAATTAAGATTATTGGCTCTAGCCAGTAACTACAGGTTTAGGATTTAGTATAGATATTAAAGAAATTCACAAACCCTTAAGTTTGTGTTTTTCTGTTTCTAAACTATAGTTAAAATAACAATTAGATAACTAGAGATTAAAGCGGAATAAACTCCACTTTAATAAAAATGAAATGGGGAGTTAGCCTTCCTGCCCCAATGATATGTTCATTTAGAATTACTAATTATTAATTTTTATAATTGAAAATTGTTGATACACAAAATTATATGTAAGTAAAAATATATTTGTACACTATGAACCATAATAGTAAAGTGAACATTTGTAAACTTTCCACCTCTCTTAAAAAATAGAACATGCCATCACTATTAAATTTCACATTGCCTTTCATAAAACCTGAGAAAGAACTTTTGTAAACCATTTTTCAAAGTACTCTACTACACATTGACATAAAACTTGCCTTAGGCTGAAGATGACTAGCTTCTTTTACTTTCTCACAGAGCAAATCCTTATCAACCAGAAAACATACTTTACTGAAAAAAAGTTTACCATTAATATTTGACTCAAATTTTACTTGCTGATAAGCTCCACATATTAAAGAAAAGACATGAAAAATCTTTTGAAAACAAGCTTAGCTATTCTTTGCTATTTTCTTCTAAAATTTGACACAGTTGCAAAACTGTTTGATTTTACTACGTTTTTACTTGAAGTATTACTCTGGTCTCAATAAGCTAAATACTCTCACATTTTTATGCAATTAATCAAACAGAAAGATTAAGTTTTTACTATATATTTTGTCCCACTTTGGTAGGTCATGACTTTCAAAACTATGAGGTAACATATTTTACTTCCATTATTTCTAGTGGATAATGCAATAGAAATTCACATAACAAACAGATTTTTTCAGTTTTTGTTATTTAAAATTCTATCATAATTATTAAATTATATAACTTTTAAAGTTATAACCTAAGGAAAAGATTTTCAAACATATTTTTCTCACTATAATCTTACATTTGCTCTTTTAAAGACGTAGCCTATTTTGTTGCATAGAGGTACAACATCTATATCAATTCTTTTAGTGAGAAATGTTTGTCCTGATTGGACAGTTTTAAACACTAAATTGAAATTTGAACAAATTCTGAATTAAGATCTCATTTATAACCACACAAAACTGTGTGGTTATAAACCACACCTCCAAACTCTCAGTCTCCTCCATACATTTTCTGTCTTAATGGAGCTTGAGAACATGGAAAAGCCAAAGGAAGATATGAATAAATTTGCTTTTTTAAAAAAACAGATAGATACTCTTGAGTAACCTTTTTTTTTTCAATTAATTTATTGCCATTATTCAGTCATGAACTGAAATAAAACACTGATAAATTTGACTCTGTGGATTCTCATACTCACTTAATTCCACAAGTTTTAGAAAATTATTCCCCATATATTTCCATGTGTTTTGGTGAAAGAGACATTAACCAGTAATGTGCCTGCTTTTAAGAAGTATGCTAATGGTTGTAATACTTCACCTATAGAATGTAGTGGAACTCTCTCCATCAGTCACAGTGTATTGTGCTGTTTAAAATGCAGTCTTTTCAATGCATTTTTTAGAAAACTTATGGTAACTCTCCAAGTCATGATTTCAGGTTTTGTCTGTTCTTTGACAGAGTCTCTGTGGATAATCATTACTGCTGCACAATTACAAACATTTACTATTTCCTTAAAAACCCTATAAATATAATGTTTCTATAAGTATATAGACTCATAATTTTTATGAAAAAATATTTATCTAAGGTAACTTACAAAACATTTCAAGTTTTTCCTCTTCACACATATACACACACTAAATATGACTGTGACTAAAGGGACATCGAACGCCACTGGCAGCTAAAGACAACCAAGTTAAAGTTGTCAGAAAAATGTCAATAAATCTGAGCTGGTGAAAATATGAAATTTCACTTGTATTTAAGAGAGCCTAAGATTAATCACATTCATACGACTTGAACATTGATTAAGTCAGCTAAATGAATGAAAGTTATGTTCATACTAAAACTCTGTTCTAGCCCTGGCTGTGTGGCTCAATGGATTGAGTGCCAGCCTACAAACCAAAGGGTCCCAGGTTCGATTCCCAATCAGGGCACATGCCTGGGTTGCGGGCCAGGTCCCCAGTAGAGGGCGCATGAGAGGTAACCACCCGCTGATGTTTCTCTCCCTCTCTTTCTTTCTCCTTTCCACTATCTTTAAAAATAAATAAATAAAATAAAACTGTGTTCTAAGGTTTTGTCTACCTGGAAGGTTAGAAAGATTTTCCAGTTCCTCCCATACTTGGGGTTCACTACATATACAATCTTATAAATGAATTGAAAATCAGTTATGAATTAATTTTGTTAAATTTATTATCAACAGTCATTATCCTAGAAATCAGGAAATTATAAAGAGAAAAAAATACCTAGCCTTACTCTAAAATCTGAGTGTGTTGACATTCTATGTTTTATTAAATTTCTGAAGTAATTAAAAGGATAATTTTATATTTGAATGTTTTTCCCTTAGTAGAGTATTATTTATATTCTAATTTTTATTATTTGAGAAAAAGCACTAACAATATATAGGGCACTATTTGATTCCCTAGGGAATTTAATTAAGTGGAGAACTCAATTCCTCAATACTGCATTATACACACTTCGCCAGAAATCATCTAGTCTACCTCCATTTTAGTCTCCCAAGTATTTCTTCTTACCAACATCAGATGCTTGCAAACACCTCAGCCATCCTTTGTAAAGGTCTTTGGTAATTCCAAAATCAGATTATCCCATAATGATAATCCACTTTATTTAGAAGTAGAGAAACATTCTACTTAACTTACCTGTATCTAAAGAGCATCAATAGTTATCCATATTTTCCAAACAACTGCTTCAGCTTCAAAATAGATGCTTAAGAAATTGCGGTGGCTGACAGCTAATAAGTGATTTCTCGCATTCACTGCAATGGTCCTCCTGTAGGGTGGCTCAAAGCAGACTACCTGTTTTGGTCATGTCATCACTACACTCAGAATACCCAGTATAAAGATAATACTTTTGTAAGGACAGGTTCCCTGAATTCAGTGTATCTAGGTTTGAGGTACAGCTCTGGGACTGTCTAAAGTAAAATGGTATTTCCAATTGATTAACATTGCTCTGAACAGCAGTGAAATAGTGCACATAATTGTACTTGGTACAGCCTTGGCATATATAAGTATCTGGGATTCTTGTTGTGGTAGTCATTAAGCCCTTTACCATTAAAAACCCCCACAAAAACTCAGTTATATAGGTAGACATTGCATGCAGCAACTTTGATCTATAAACGGTTTCTGGTATTCACAGCGTTTGAGCTTTGCTAGAAAGTGTGCTTGTGTGACAGAAACAATTCTTAAGAGAGTTATGGATTAGAGTTTTATAGAAAGCAAGGGTAGTCAGGCAGGCGAGGAATTAGACTCACATGTCAAGGCCTTTAATCATTTTTTTGGTATAATCAGTACACATAAAATATTAAATTTTTTTCTATGGAATAATAATCAATAGTACTGTGCCTCTTATTTCTTCAGGAATTATTTACATTTGATAAAATATGCAAAGTTTATCTGTATAGCTTGATTAATGTGCATGTATTTATGTGTCTCTGCATGTACACTTTACCAAAATTAAGATATAAAACATTTCCATCCCCCTAAACTTTCACTGTGCTCCCTTTTGGTTAAAATCTGCCCCCAGATGTAATCTCTATCCTGGTTTCTGTCATCAACAGGTAGTCCTTTTCTTGACTTTCATATAAACAGATTCATACACCATATGTTTCTTTGGTTCCTGTTGCTCAAAACAATGTTCAGGAGTGGGCAAAAGTAGGTGTACTGTGCCCTTGTGACATTTTTTGAGTTAACGAAACTATTGTAATAATCAAACCTGCATGCCTTTATCCATACAAAGAACCATAAACCTACTTTTGCAAATACCTGTATTTGAGATTTATCCACATTGTGTTATATGACATTCTTTTTAAATTGCTGTTCAGTATTCTTTTATTTGGCCCTAACATAGTTTGTTTATTTAGTTTCCTGTTTATGTATACTTGGGTTGTTTCCAGTTTATGAGTAGAGCTTCTGTAAATTTCTACTGGAATCATTATTTGCGTACATGCACCCATGTCTCTCGGATATACTCGTGTACCTAGAAGTAAGATTTCTGGGCTGTGAGAAAGGCACGTATCAACAACTGTCAAATCTTTCCAAAGACAAAGTTTCAAGTTTGTGTTTCCACCAACAATGTAGAGTATACCAGTTCTTCAACATCTTGTCAATACTTTGTATTGTCATTTTTTTTTTTAATGTAAGCATTCTGGTGAGTACATAAGGCTATTTCATTCTTGTTTCATTTGCATTTCCATGAGTAATGATGTTGAGCAGTTTTCCATATTTTTCTCTCCTCAGTGGCAGCATCAATAGAATTCATATTTTTTACTTTGTATAGTTACACACACGAACACTATAATATACTGTATAATAAATAACTGAGTAAACTTGTGTTATAGAAGTCAATAAGGAAAATATATGAAAGAGTAGGGATATCTTGCTTAAAAAATTAAGGTAGGGTCCATGAGATTAATGTGTAGGAAGACAGAATTTAATCCATTCCTATGTAATTGCAGAATCCCTTTAATTCAAATAAATCTAAATTTTGACTTAAACATATGCAATATAAAATGCATTTCTTGTTCAAAAATGTTTTTATATAGCAATTTTGTCACAATACTGCAATTCTTTCCATTCACGTACTTTGTTATGAATAAAGTTTTATTTAACATCTCATTTTAAAGGAACTAATTTTTTAGTCTTCAGTTATTTAAGGCTTATTTTTCTCAAGTAAAGATATAGTCCTCTTTGCAAAATTAGAAAGATATATCTTTTGAAAATAAAATCAAAATATTGAATTTAGGTATAAGAAGAATAAAATATAGTCAAATCTGAAAACATATAGATAATAGTTTATGCTTTTGGAAAAGGAATATTTTAAGTATTAAAATACACAATAAAATATTCAAGAATTAATTTTAAAAAGAATTTTCTACAGAATGAGTAAATTAAAGAAAAAGATGAGAAGACATTTTAGGATTACTTAGGAATGAAAAAAAGAATTTTCTAAATAGAATGATTAAAAGTGGTTTTCATTAGATGCAAATATCTTTGAATATTATTCATACTGGCTTCTTTCAGTTATATGCAAACAATCGATTTAAATGATTTACCATTGATAATTGACATATTAAAAACTATCATTTACGTACTCTTGTATGTGCTTTAGTAAAAGTATCAGTCAAATGAGTGTAGGGATAGTTTTTAAAAAGTAGCATGTACGTATATATGGATGGATATATTGTTTTTGCTATTACAGTTGTCCCAATTTTCCTCCCTTTGCCTTCCTCCCCTCAGTCCCCCTTCCCACAGTCAACCCCCACCCTGTTGCTCTTGTCCATGGGTGATGCCTGTGTGTTCTTTGTCTAATCCCTTCTCCTTCTTTCAGCCAGTCTCCACCTTCCTCCTCCCCACTGACAGCTATTTGTACCTCTGATTCTATTTTGCTCATTAGTTTATTTTACTTAGATTCCAGTTATAAGTGAGATCATATGGTATTTGTCTTTCCTTGCCTGGCTTATTTCACTTAACATAATAGTCTCCAGTTCCATCCATGCTGTTGTGAAAGGTAAGAATTCCTTCCTTTTTTTACTGCTGTGTAGTAGTATTCCATTGTGTAAATGTATCACAACTTTTTTATCCACTCATTTATTGATGGGCACTTAGATGAAGTTCAACATATTTAATATGTAGTGTGAATTTAATATTACTATGGGTCATGTAATTAAATTTCTATTTTGACATAAGTTCGACTACTTAATATCATATTTGAACATATCCTGAGTAATCATCAGGCCAGTTTTCTTTGAAGATGGTAGAGCTGCATCTTAATATTGTTTAATGAACTTTCCCTGTTTAGCTTCACTACTAAATCCCTTAGTCAACAAATCATGTGTGAAGTACCCACTCAAAAAATAAAACACTTTTAATTCTATTCTCCGTGTTGCCCATTTCTAAAAATAATGTTTGCCAGAAATAATTTTCACATGATGTGCAAAAGAAAAATTTAGAGAAAACCATTCATGGTGTTCTTAACACTTCCCTACATCTATTTTATTGCTATAAAGGTTAATTTGACAGTAAAAACTTTGAGGTACAACTACACTTGGGAGTATATATTTCTTTTCTTGTATAATTTGCCTGACACATTGTTTATTAAAATTTACAAATATCCAATTGCTGCCCTATATGGCAAATTGCATATATTATTTATTTAGACAACATGACAAAGAATTAACATGCAACTTCTTTACCTATAGTCTTATAGCCTAAAATTATTTTGGAAAAATGTTAATATTTCTTATTTATTTCTAAAAACTAACCATGAGTTATGATGATCATTAGTATATTTACAGTGAACTGGCCATTTACTGAATTCCTCTTCTCGAAATACTTATTTTTTATTCCTGTTGTCCCATTACAATGTCCAATACAAAAGGCACTTACTTATTTGCTTATCTACAACATAACAGATACTATGTTATAAATACTGTAAATAATTACTTAAGATATATATATGTGTATGTATGCCTAAATATATTATTATATATTAGATATTATTTAATATATATTTAATGCATCAAAGTATATATTGTAGATTATAGATTCATATTATATATCTTAAATAGAAATACATAATATATGTATTGCAATTACAAATAATGTAGCATTACTGATATTATACTTTAAACATCCTTCAATGACTTTTGATAACATTGACTACTATTTGTAATAAATGATCACATTTGACAGAGAGCTCTCACATAGAGTGCAATCTGAATATGCAAACAATGTTGGGTGTATTTCATACTTGGTAAGATTCATTCTTTTGACTAATGACAGAGATAAGAAAGAAAACCAGTGTATGATATTCTATTAGGATGTCTAATAGCCAAGCAATTTTAGATTAGATTAATTAGAAAAGCATGGGCATTTTAATTATATCACTGTAGAAAAAAAGCAATATCAAGTTACTACTTTCAACCATGACAAGGGATCAGATTAGACGGGGTATTTTGTTTCAGAAGATTTACACAAACAGATCATGGCATGAAAGAAGCTTGGGGATGAATTAGATTTTTGCAAAGATTAATTACAACATTAAATAAACAAAACCAGTATGAGGCAAGATCACAGGAGTGGGTCTCATCAATTCTGATTGAATTTAAAGTGTCCATATTTGATGTATTTGATTTTAAGAACATCTGTCACATGGATTTCCCAGAGTCACTCCTATTGCTTCATTGCCTCTACCTAGAAAACTCATTCTGGATTCAACAATAAAGTCAAGCGTGATTGAAGTGGGGACAATGCCATTGACACTGAGAGCCAGCAGGGCTGACGTTCTGACTGAGGTAGCCTGTAGTGAAGCATAAAGGGCAGTTGGAACTTTTGGCACTGGGCGCCCATTTCAGAGCAGAAGAAAATGTGATTGCTTTGTAGAATTTTCAAATGATCCACCAGGGAAAAACTTTGAACAAAACCTCACTGAGTTATCAAAGTAAATTACAAAAAGAAATTGATTTTGATCTTGTTACAAAAAACACATGGAGAACAGAGTTATTCCATCCAGTACTCAAGATCTATGTGATGGGAGCATGTTCATAGGGTCAAATCTCTGATACAGCCTGAAAGTCAGTCACCTAATTGCCAAATATCTCCCTTTCTCACTGCTCTCGCTCTCTGTCTGTCTCTGTCTCTGTCTCTCTGCTTTTAACACAAATAAGGAGCCACCAGGATCCCTAACTACATGATCTACATAATGGACATGCCATTTTGGTGTCTTAAGGACACCTTCATATTGCCAATCCCAAGGCTCCCATGGTAATGCTAGGGACAATTTAATATAGTGATTGAGGATTCTGGGCTTTCAGAAACATCCCTAATTTTTTTTATTATGATGATGTAATTTAAAAAATTTTTTAAATTTATTTTTAGAGAGGAGAGAAGGTAAGGAGTTAGAGAGGGAGAGAAACATCAATGTGTGGCTGCCTCTCATGTGTCCCCCACTGTGGACCTGGCCCACAGGCACGGGCCCTGACTGGGGATCAAACCAATGACCCTTTTGTTCTCAGCCCAAGCTCAACTCACTGAGTTACACCAGCCAGGGCTGATGATGTAATTTTTTATTATGATGTTTTATTTGAAAAAATGGGTTTAAAGAACTACCAAATAATAAAAAACACAAACAAATTCATAGGATATCTTTTAGCTTCTTGTGTTCCTTTTCACCCTGAGATATAAATAAAATAACAAAGATATATTCTCTGGTATATGGACTTGAAAATATGGTCAAGTCAGATACAGATCATTTCTGCCAGCACCCCAACATAATGTGAGGTGATAGGAACCCACAGTGTCAAGGGGATTATTAATGAGGGTTACAGTATTCTGCTCTGATTACCCTAACCTACATATTCTAATCTAATCTTTCCAGGTCTGTCAAACTCCTTCAGTAGTATAATTCTGAGTTTGAGGATTAGGAATATGGATATGAGTTCTAAGGAACACCACTTCTTATAAGTATTATTTCTGGTATCACTGAAGCAAGTTCATACTCTTATGTGACCTGTTTGCTTAAGAATCACCAGAATTACTTAGCATTGCTCTAGCAATACTTTCTCCTTGTTTACAGGAAAAAGTATAAAAGACACATGGACAAAAACTAGGGGGGTGGAAATGGGAGTGGGAGGGCTGGGTGGGTGGGTGGGTGGGCTGGGATGGGAGTAAAAGACAGAAAACTGTACTTGAACAACAATTAAAATTTTAAAAAATGTAAAAAAAAAACATTAGTACCATTTCTTCAGTACTAATGGTTTACTGAAAAATTTCCTCTAAGATGTATATATTACAATTTTGCTAATAGCTGTCAGTATAATATATTCATCCACTCATCCATTTGTTTAGAAGTATAGTGGAATATTTCAGAAATGTGGACAATGCTAGTAAAATGGCTATTGTTTTAAATGTTACATAGCTTAAATATGTTACACTTAGGCAACAAGTTCATTAAAGGTTTCTACTGCAAGTACTCATTAAGTTGAACAGTCAAGATTTCTAATTAATTTCTCTATAGAACATACTGTCATTTGAAAATAGGTAAATACTATCACAGATGAAGCAATGGAAATGGTTAAAGGTTTTAGTTTCCAAACACTTCCCAGTAAGCAAATTAAGTAGAAATTACTGAGATATCAACACAGTGTAATTAAGCAGAATAAATACTAATGATCAATGGTAAAAATGGTTCATCAGTCAGCAAAATAACTCAGCAAAGTGGTACCTATAAGTGAACTCGAAAGTGTGATCTAAGCCAATTGAATGAAATGGATTAGCAGACAACTTTAATGGAGGAATTCAGATCACATTGCTAAAAAGTTAGTGTTTAGTATAGCTTGATTTCTTAGGCGAGGGCCCTGAGGACATTTCTACCAGAGGCATTCAGATGCCTTCTTCAAGTAATTTTATGCACAAATTCTGATGCCATTCCTATTTTCAATGTTGGAGTAGTAAAATCTCTCTCATCTTTACATGATCTGTTTTTAGATAAATTTGGTTCAGGTAATTTTCAATGATCTCAGTCTGAGTTCCTGGATCTAGGGGTCTGTTGGTCAAAACCACCTGCATTTGAACTGTCCAAAAAAAACAGTTGCTTTTATTTTATTGTTGTTCAAGTACAGTTGTCTCCATTTTCCCCTCACCACTCTCTCCCACTCCACCCATCTGCACCTCCCACCCTCACTCCTTCCCCGCTTTGACTTTGTCCATGGGCCCTTTATATGTGTTCCTTGATGATCCTTCCCCTTTTTTCCTCCATTTCCCCCTCTTGCCTCCCTTCTCCTTACTGTCAGTCTGTTCTTTATTTCAGTGTCCCTGGTTATATTTGCTTGCTTCTTCCTTTTGTTGATTAGGTTTCACTTATAGGTGAGATCATATGGTATTTGTCTTTTACTGCCTGGCTTACTTCACTTAACATAATGCTCTCAAGATCTATCCATGCTGTCTCGAAGGGTGGGAGCTCCTCCTTTCTCCTTCTTTGCTGTGCAGTATTGCATTGTGTAAATGTACCATAGTTTTCTGATCTACTTATTTACTGATGGACACTTAGGTGGTTTTAAAGCAGAAAACTGAATGGGAATGTCTTCCCAGTTGGTCATGGTCCCAAACATTCACTATTATGTAACCCTGGGTACTTTTTGTTGGTACTCATGTTAATTTCCTGTTTCTGTAGACATCTAAATTTGCAACTTCTGGACTTACATTTTGTCAGAAAGCAAATAATACATAAATATAAATGTGTATTTATAGTATACATAGTATAATATAATATATAGTAAATATTTATAATATTCATATTCAGAAAATAATGGGAGGTTCAATTTCTACTCACAAGACTTTAACTTGCCTCTGACCCTTGGAATCTTTTACTTAAAAGTTAGTAGCTGAAAATATTGATTCCAAATCAGGTTTCTCTTCCTTATCAACACAGTTGCTATCTCAGCTCTTATTTTGTTTCAGACAATATATTTTGATGGATTTTTTCTATAAGTTGTCTGTCTTTTGACAAGTAATGGGGCTTTCTATGGAGTTGGCAGTTCAAAGGAAACTAATTGTATTTGGAATTTGATTGCTCATTTAATTTGCTGATACACAGGTCCAAACTTACCATAAATTTATTATGAAATTTGTCATTGTCAACTTGGATTTCTCTCCAAGCAACCACATCTCCCTAAATTTATCACAGCCATTATACTTCAACCTCAGTGCTTTTCCAAAAAAGGCTGGATAGTTAAGTTTCAAAATGCCAGATGCAATTAATTTGGGCCTATATGTAAAGCTTAATGTACATACAAACAACTCAATCAGTTGCTTCATTTCAGCTAGAGATGTTTTTATTTTTGACTTGTGTGTATGTATATATGTTCTCTTTTACATTTCTTTTATAAATATCCTTTGCATTCCTACAGAGCTGGTCCTTCATCTGCTTCAAATCAGCCAATAGTGATTAGTAAGTTTCAGTTAAATACACACTTTTGATGATATATCACATTGTGTAGAGCAATCTCCTTGGAATCCCTGGTCATTATCATTTGCAGGCATAGGAGGTTGCAAAACACCCTGACCTTGTCATACCCTGATGGAAGAAGTGAATCAGCTGCAGATATTTATTGACAGAGCTCAAGACTTAAGTGCTTTATGCACCAGAACTGACAAGGTCAGAGCAGCTCACAGGTAATAATGAAACCAATTCAAACAACTGTACTTATAACAATGGTTTGACATCTGTTTTTGCTTTCTGCCTGGCTTATGTGGAGGTTTGACCAACCTCTATAAAAGTCAAGTAACAATGCACCGATGGCATAGTTTTATTTCATCAAACCACCAACAACATCAGCAAACAGTTTTGTATTCATCTGAGATTCTTGAATTCAGCATCTCCATGTTGGTGATAAATGTGTATATTTACCTCTAAGTTTACATTTTCCTATAAAATATCTTTATCATAAAAATGTATCTCCAGGACATCATCAAGGTGGTGACTGAGGTCATTCCTGTCTTTGGTCCCCTTCACCAGAAGACAGACTGGGAATTACCCATAGACAAGACACCACTGTGAAAATCCCAGAACCCAGGGACCACAGAGACTTACAAGGACCACACCGGAAGTGTCAGAGGAGCGGCTGCACTCTGACATTACCCTTCCCTCAGATTGGCACAGAGCCACACAAAGAGGACCCCCCTGGGCCCACGTTTTTCTCCAGTGAAAGAAAGAGAGCTCAGGGTAGATATCCAGTTCCTCTAAAGCTTCATGACCCTTCCTGGGAAGCCTTCTCAGGTCTCACCTCACAGGGGTCCCTGGAGCCATCTGCAGGGCTCCACCACTGTGTGTCAGACAGGGATGGGCAGGAAGGCTGGGATTTACAGCAACCAGCCCTCAGATCTTGTCAGACGGCATTCCTGCTTATGGAAACACTCATCTGAGATCCCAGCCACTGCATATGCCCTTCTGCAGAGCTGATCCAGTGGTCCCATCTGGCTGGGAGTTCAGATGGCTGCTCTGCCTGACTTGGGTCTCCAGCCAATAAGCCATACTGGCCGTGGAACCTGTTCTATAGCAGTGCCTGCGCAGGGGTGCAGATTCCAGCCTCACCCAACTGCAGGCTATAACCTCTAGTCCTGCCCAATCAGAAAGCCTAGACAAAGAACCCCGGGCAGTGCTGAAGCCCATCCTATCTCCCTGCTTGTGCAGGGAACCAAGCCAGCAGCCCTGCCCAATTGTTGAGTATAGCATCTGGCCCCACATAACCAGGGGCCTGAACAGAGACCCAGGGCATCCTCAGAGCACAAACTACAGCCCTGCCCTGCTGTAGCCCCCAGCTGTGGCCCTGTCTTATTGGCAAACAATGCTAATGTCCTTACCTGTGCACATAGCCCAGTCAATGACTCCTGTCAATCACAGAGTGTAGCCTGCAGCCCCACACAACCACAGGACACAGCTGTGCCCCTGCTCTGCAATGAAGCTCTGTCTATGACCAAATGAAATGCAGCCACTGGCACCATCCTGTTAGGGAGCAGAGCCTGAGACCTCAGCTGACCAGCAATGAGTGTTGGGCCCAGCCTGTAGCCCGGCTCAGTCATGGGGTCCAACTAGGGACACCACAGGGACCATGGCCTGTGACCTAGCCTTTCCAGAAGTGACTTCAGGGCTCAGCTCGATGGTAAAAAAAAAAAAATAATCTAATTAAAAATGAACACACATTTTTTTCCAAAAGAAGATACTCAAATCAAAACTGCAATGAAGTATTACCTCCCACCTGTTGCATTTAGAAATCTTTCATAATCTTTAAATAAATACATGTTTAAAACCTTTTTCTGCCACACAAAGAAGTGGCTTAAACAGACTGTGACAAAGGGATTAAATAATTCCTAGCTACCCCCAAAATGCTGCCGAAACCTGCTTTGAAAAAAATATACATACACACATCATGTACCAGTTAATTTATTAAGAAAGATTAATAACAGATGTTATTCATCTGATAATAGATTATCTCCTGGGATTTTCTGATACCTCAAACAACAGAGGGCCAAGACCCTTTAAAAATCTGATAAAAGCTTTAAGTAAAATGTGCTTTGTACTTACATATCATACATACACATGGATTTTCAGACACTTTACAACCCTCTAAACCACAAGACGGGCTCCCCAAACAGCATGTAAAATGAATCGAACATATTTTTAAATGCTTTATGTCAAATCTTTTCACTTTGAACAACACAATGAGTAATTAGTCCCATTTTTTTATGAGTAAACTGAGGCTCAATAAGATTGTGACATTTCCAAGCAGTAGTAACAACAGAGCCAATATTTATCAGGACTCTCTGACACCAAACTCAGTCTTTTTTTTAAAGATTTTATTTATTTAATTTTAGAGAGTGGGGAAGGGAAGAGAAAGACAGAGAGAGAGAGAGAGAGAGAGAGAGAGAGAAACATCAACAGGTGGTTGCCTCTCACGTGCCCCCTCCTGGTGACCAGGCCCACAACACTGGCGCCTGCCCTGAATGAGAATCAAACTAGCGAGCCTTTGGTTCCAAGGCCAGTGCTCAATGCACTGAGCCACACGAGACAGAGCAGCGAAACTCCTAGTCTTTATACTCTGCTATGTTTCCAAGTCTGCTTTACAAATCTCATTAGAATTACATTATAATGTAATCATTGACTTCCTACATCTCTGATATATCCAAATATCAGAAATGTAGAAACCATTGATGGACATATCAATGGTTTCTTATGTATAATTTTTTTGTGTGTAGAAGGATGACAAAAAAGGAAGATAGAAAGGAAGGGAGGTAGAGAAGGATGGAAAAAAGGAAGGAAGACATAAAGAGGTAAGAACAGGTTCTGTACACTCACTATATAAAATGTGTGTGTGTTTATATATATATGTATATCGGGTTGTCCAAGAAGCCCTTTTAGTTTTTTCCATAAAATAAAAGGCACATTTTTCATTTTCACCAATAACTTTATTGGTTGGAATATTTTGAGTATGTTAGCTATTTCCCATGTGGTATAATGTTCATTGTTCTCAGTTAATGCCTTGATTTGATCACTACCAACTTCAACTGGTTTACCCGACCATGGATCATTGTCCAACAAGAAATTTCCAGCATGAAATTTCGCAAAACACTTTTGACACATCCGATCAGTCACAGCACCTTTCCATATACCGCACAAACCTTTTTTGTGTTGCAGTTGTGTTTATACCTTGCTTGAAATAACAAATAATGTATCCTAAAAATGTTGTGAATTTTCTTCCACCTTCAATGTTTAAATGGCTACACAAAAATTCACCAATTTTGACAAGTTTTTTGAATGCACACTGATGTGACAGCTGTCATGATACGATCTGACAAAATCGCTTTGAATGAAGTTAAAGGCAACTAAGTGCTACTAGAGTCATCTTATGGAGAAAACCAAACAAACTTTTTGGCCAATCCAATATCATTTCTATAAAATATATGTATGTAACATGTATACAATACAAGAATTAAAGATAAAATACATATAATTTGTAGACCTTTGAGTGACACAAACATTGGAGTGAAGTCAGATGATGAATGAGTTTAATATAAACATTAATAATTCATGAACACCTACTAAGAACTGAAGATCAAAGAGATGTGTGTGTGTGTGTGTGTGTGTGTGTGTGTGTGTTTTCTTATGGATGACTTTTGTGATTTTTTTCTCTTCTAGCTTTTCAAAGCCATTCATAAAAGAAAAACTTACCTGTTCCCCACTGTGGACCATCACATATTGGAGGCTGAAGCCTCCAATGTCTATGTCTACCATAGGCACAGAGAGAGAGAGACAGAAAGAGTTGGAATGTTCACTCTCTTGTCTTATTCCTTCTGAGATAACAAAGGAAAGTGAACTCCATCTCCCAGCTCTTTATAGCTTTTATTATTAATAACACCTAGACCTATGAGCACCACCAAAAGGACATAAAGAGTGCACACATATGATGAGAAAGAGGTAGCGTTTACCTGTGTACCTGTATCTGGGGAGGTCCACTGCAACCTCCTTCTCTCCTCACACACACACACTCTACGACCGACCCCAGGGTCATATTAGTGGGTTCAGCGTGGATTATGGATCCAAGAAGAAGGGATCTCTTAGTTTAATAGCAATTCAATAGTTTATTGAGTAGTTTGCCTTCAATAATCCATTATTTAATTAAAGAATAACGATTTCTTCCAGCATTTTAATCAGTTGTGTAAGGTCTGAGCATTTTGAAGCCCAGTTGTTGAGGAAACGGGAGAAGAAGATGTCAGTGTCCCTTCGCCCCCTGAACTGGCACCGTGGACAGCATTCCTTACACTATGTGTGGTCGCAAGCACGTTCTACAGCTCTGTTTTCAGCATGCACCAGTTGTGTTTCCCCTAAAACTATGTAGCCACAGCTGCCACAAAACACAAGACTCATCCTAAAAACTGAATTTCCTTTCACTGTGGACAGGCCTTAATAGGCAGCTTCCCTAGATGTTGGCGGCATACAAATAAATAAACACAACAGGAACTTGACCTGCTTCTTTCCTAGCTTTTATAAAGTCCATGTGCTGATACAGTTCCTCCCTGGAGAGCCATCCCATCTTGTGAATGTATCTTGTGAATACAGCAGGTACAAACCTGCCCTTCGTCCTCCCAAATTCTCCCATTTGTCTTTTCAAGGCTAATGCCACTCCCAAAACAAATGCTTTTTGAACATGGCATGTGCTGCTTTTCAAAGTTCTAAGGAAAACAAAAAGGATGTAATTAAAGGAATAATGAGCAAACATTTGTTTAATCAAAAACGAGTTGATTTTGAATTGCACCAAAAGGCAAAAGCAACTGGTCTGTTGGGAATTTCTTGCTCATCTCTGACATTCCTGGACCCTTCTCCTGTGATAGGCTGAGGAGTGCTGGCATCTGAACCAGGACAAGAGACACACTGGATTATCTCGGAACAAAATCCATAATCCCTGCATTGTTGGTCACTGTGCAGCAGACATATTTCATTGTAAAATGCACCATTTCATCATGAAGATGCTGAAGACTTCTCCTCCACCCAGGGAAGACAGTATCATTTAGGATGGTCTATCATTTAGTAGCTTCATTCATGTCCTGAACATATTTGTGTGGGGCAGGGAAACAGTGTCAAAATGTGCATGAGCTGGAACCTCAAAGACATTTTCATGTAGCTGGGGGAAGGGTATTAACTGTGTTATTAGTTAGTTCTGCCATCTCTGAACAGTAAGTGTTAGCAATAAAATAGCTGCATCTCAGGAAAACCTACTTATTTCTTTTCTATTTCAGTTACAACACCATGAAAATAATGGAAATATTTTTCCAATTGTGTTTCTTATAAGGTAAACTCTAGCAATATATTTTTTATGACTCTAGCAATTTTCTCATATTGTGATACAGAGTTTTTGGACAATATAGGTTAACAAAATTAGGAAAAAAAACAAACCTCTGAAACAGCTGCATAGCTACATTAAGTGACCAGGATGCACTTCTCGGCAGGTGGTCACAGTCAAATAAAGAGTCCCAGGGAAAAGAACTAAAGAAAAATTAAGATTAAATGAGTATTTTTCCATCTGTCACCCAGGTAAAATTCATTAATTCTGGCATAATATATTAGACCTCACTGCCTTTGTATAAGAAAAGAAGACAATAATAACAAAATAAAATACAAGTATATGAATTATTTCAATAACCTAGAGAAATTTTTCAGTATAACATAATCAAACAAGAAACAGTCTCTTGCAGATTAGAGAGAATATTAAAAGGTCACCCCAGAGAAAAAAGGTTATATTTCAAATGCAAAATGTGATTCATTATTCTCACAAATTGCTACTCAATCATACAAAATCTGGAATCCAGAAGGGAAAAGTCTTGAGAAGGTTGTGAACTTTTTCACTCTTATCCATCTTAGAAGAAGGACTGATCATGATAAGTCAGAAGAAAGATGGTGGCATCTCCTTCCCTAAAACATGGGTAATTGGAGGACTGACAACTCCTTTATATTCATAAAGGTCAGAGATAGTCCTGAGGTGCTGTGATATAACCTGCCGTTAACATTCCTATAAAAATAAAGGACCTATTTAACTTTAAGGGCCCTCCTTGTAGTCTAGTCCATCTTTCTTATATAATGTCCAAAGTTATGGAAACCTCTGGGGTACAAGAGTAAGCAATGAGGCAAGTCTGAACCAGTGGTAGGCTGGTACATGTTATCGACTATTTTGGTTGGGGGTTGAGGAGGTGAAAGCCCTTCTTAGTAGCATTTGCCAATTCCCTTGGTGATCTGATTTCCCCTCCACATAGTTCACTTCAAGCTACCAACTTGATGGAACATGGAGTTGGGAAGAAATATATGGTAACACATCCTTATACGGTATGTCTATCATACAAATTCAGTAGACGTCAATAACCTCAAAGATACACATAAGAGCACAATTAGTAAAAATAATTAGGAAGTGGTGACTTTGAGATTGTATTACTTTGATTATAATATAATGCATTTCAGTGTAATTTTATATACTTTTACTTTCATAATGGCTATGTTTAACTCTAAGCTTGTAAAAATCCTGAAAATTTACCAACCGGCTTTCACAAGTTATCAGCTGGCTGCCAAACATGGCTGGCTCTGACTGAGTTCTTGTCGCTGGGTTGCTGTTCCGGTGGATTCTAGACATTGCACTGAATTCAGGCAGCTTGTTCTGAACAAGGTGAGTGTGCTGGACTCTCAATTGGTATAAAAGAGTTCTTAATTCATTAACTCTTTTTGGGGAATCTGATAAAAACTATAGAACTTCGGCCTCTGAATATTGTACATATGCAAATACCTACCACCTTTGCTTATATGTACAGGGTACTGTTGGCTGCCCCCTCCACACCCCGGCAAGGGACAAGAGAATGGCCACCAGAGCCACTAGAGGAGACACAGGGACTACGGGAGTCCCATCAAGGGGCACTGCTACATAATCTTACATTTATTTCCACTCAAGTGACTTTTAAAAAAATTTCTGACTTAGAAATAAGAAACCTATTGATCAACCCCTACAGGTATTGTGTTAGTTTCCCAGGGCAACTGTCACAAAATACCACAAACAGCATGGTTTAAAACAATGGCAATTGATTTCTCACAGTTCTGGAGGCTGGAAGTCTGATGAAATAAAGGCATCAGCAGAGTGAAGCTCCTTCTGAAACACTGGG
>PVKM010010410.1:0-34952 GCA_004027735.1 Carollia perspicillata
GACAGGAAGTGAAAGAATATGAATGTGAATAGGCCATCTAACAAACTGGGGAATTCGAATTCTACTCTGATGGAGTCACATCTAAAAACATGGAGCAAGCCCTGGTCCATGTGGCTCAGTTGGTGGGAACAATGTCCGGCAGACTGAAAGTTCTCGGGTCCTGGTCCTGGTTGGGGCATATATAAGAGAGGCCATTCGGTGAGTCTTACATCAATGTTTTCCTCCCTCCCTCCCTAAAGTCGGTCAGCGTGTCCTCAGCTGAGGATACAAAACAAAATAAAACAAAAAACATGGAGCAAGAGCAGGCTGGAGGCTGAGTAGATCTAAGTCCTAAAGAAGCCCATGTCGTAGTGAAAAAGGAAAGCAGCATCCAGGAACCTGGGTGTCAGCCAACCCACCCATTGGTCGTTAGATGACTCACAGGGAAGCTGGTGGTGTGAGCTCCTGGCTGGCTTCCTGGGGTTCCCGATGCTGCACTCCCCTCCACTTCTAAGGGTAAAGAGCCTGTAGTTTTGCTCAAGGATGGGGTAGGGTGAGGATGCAATTAAGAGACAAAATTCAAGCCCACATTTCCATTTTGGGTCCTCCAATTTTCTCTATGAAACGCCTTAGATGAGACAGATGAATCCATATGACTAGGCCAGTACTGCACGATGGAGCTACGACAACTCTAGCCATTGCTGAAGCTGGCAGCAGAGGCCAGTGCACAGAGAAACTGTACAGCAGATCGAGAAGGCTGGCGGAGAGTAGGCAGTGACAACATGGCACCACTCTACAAACCGCGGGGATCAGAATGGCTTGGAGGCCATAAAAGAGATGCAAGAAGAAACTGCAGAAAAGGACACAACAGGTTTCCAGACACACTGCACAGATTAAAAACATGGAGAAAGTTCCAAGATGAATATATGTCATAAATTCAGTCAGAAATTCCCCAGGGTAAGTATAAAAAGTATGTTCCCATCTTGTTCACACTTTTCAAACTGTAAGTTTTTCTCTGAAGCCGTGAGCTGCTCAGTAAGGGGCCCTTAGAATATTGCCAGAACAGCCCCTAAACCACGTGACCTAAAAAAAAAAAAAATCTGTGACACACCCGTGGTTGAAGAAAGTGGAGTCATAGCTTGAGGAAACATCTTCCCTCAGGACAAGAGGGAAAGTCAATGACGAAGCTGGAGAAGGACCCAGGTGGCCTGGACTCCCAGGAGGACTTGCCACACAGCTGTTTGCTTTGGCTTCCCCTGAATGCTTTGAATTAAGAATTTGTTGATGGAATTGTTTGTTCTTTCGTCATGCAAAACAAAATACAGATGAGGACCCAGGACAGAAGCTCTGGGCTCCTTTCATTGCCCAGCTGGACCTCAGGCACTCAGTGGGATATTTACAGCCGCCTTTAAATTTACCCAGCTCTCCACAAAGCCAGGTAATGGGGCGCCCTTTACTGCTGCTAGTGGTGATTGTCCTAACATTCTTTAATTAGCAAAAAGCGTTGGCACAGCCACTTCAGAGCATTTGATCTTACTGTCCTGGTGTTCCCTATTTCAGGCTCAACAGCCCCCACTCCCTCGGGAGAACATGCACTTTAGCGGATTTGAAAACGAAGGCATATGCATACAGGAGCACCTGTCCTCCTCTCCTCCTTCCTCGCATATTCACAACTGCTAAGAACCGGGAGCCTCTATGACACCTCCATAAAACTCTCACTCCCGAATCTGTCAGCAAGGGGCTAGGAATTCTAAAAACTTAGGACTAGAGAAACTCCTTAATTTTCCCAGTGTTAAAAAATAAAGCTGGTAATTTTTAACCTGTCTTCACAGATTTAGAGAGTAGGGCTCGATATACCAACCAGGGAGGACTGAGCTCTAACTCACATGGGCCAAACAACTGCCCCCTTTCCTCTGAAATACTCCGTTCACTACTACGGTCTAGGTATTGGACGCAGATGGGAAGGGCCTCTGCTTTCATGGGGGTGTGCAGTACATAAACACAGACAGCGGGCAAGTGAAGTAAGAAAATAAAGCTGGGTGATGTGACTGTGGCCAGTGGGGCTATTTTAGATGGGGTAATCAAAAAAGTCTCTCTGGACCTGCTCAAGAAAAAGCCAAACTACCTGAAGATGTGGGGGAAGA
Organism: Carollia perspicillata; assembly: GCA_004027735.1. Classification (NCBI taxonomy): domain Eukaryota; kingdom Metazoa; phylum Chordata; class Mammalia; order Chiroptera; family Phyllostomidae; genus Carollia; species Carollia perspicillata. The sequence goes on from PVKM010010410.1 coordinate 2,124, forward strand.
ATACTCCAGGTAGAGGAGAGAGCAAAGACCCTAACGGGGTGAACCAGCTTAAAAGTGTTCCAAGAGAAGAAAGAAGAGCAGTGTAGCTGAAGTGTAGGAAATGAGGAGGAAGGTGATGAAATGTGAGGACACAGGTACAAGAAAGAAAGGCATGATGGCTTAGGGCCTATGGTCATGGTAAGCGATTTTACTGTTACCTGAATTATGAAGGGAAGACAAAAGACAATGGAGTATTTAAAATGAATCGATAACATTATCTGATACAATGTCACAAAGATCACTTTGGTGGCTGTGGAGAATAGACTATAGAGGGCAAGAATAAAAAATCCATGCCTTGAATCGGTTAATTTTTTAGTTTTAATAAATGTTCTGTGGTTATATAAGATATTAATGTGACAAGTTGGGTGAAGGGTACATGGGAACTATTTTTTGACCTGTAAGTCTAAAATTATTTCAAAATTAACTGTTAAAAACAACAAACCCCACCCCCTGCCTTATATCTTGAATGAAGAATTGTAAAGTCTAAATTAGGTGCAATACCAAGACCAGGTAAGTCCAGAAAAAAATAATAGTAATGAAAAAGTAGATTCTCTCAATAATTAAGAAAATTGGATAATTTTAGCCAATAATTTGGATAAAATATTTCCTTTCTATACTAGTTTCCATATTAGAAAGTAACAGCTGCTACCACTATTACTACTTGTTAAGACTGACTGATTTTCCTTACTCCCAGTTCAATAATGCCACAAGATAAGTACAATTAATGCCACTTTACACATGAATCCGATGCTTAAAGTAACAAACATGCACAGTATGCAAGAGGCAGAACCAGGATTTGCACCCATGTTCTGATTCCGGAGGACTCTCGTGACCACCACCATGGGACGACGCCCACTGGCACTCTCTCCCTCCTCCTACCCCCGCCCACCTTATGTACATGTTTTCTAGGACTCAGGGGAAAAATATTTGGGATTCCCCCAACCAAAATATGAATGAATTCATACATATACTACACATATGTGTGTGTAACTGCAGGCATGGACCCACAAATAAAGAACAGATATATGTTGGAAATACTTGAAAAGACACTCTTACTCATAACTATACCTGCTGGGCTCTGATCTTGAGGTCTTTTTTAACCTCCAGTGAGCACGGAGCTCAACATTTCTGAACAGTAGAGCCAAATTTTATAGCAATGCCAAAAGGTACTTCTACTAGTATTACTGGTAAATGCTTAGATGTTCCAAACTCTTTGGGATGCAAAGGCCATGTAAAGAAAGTAAGAAAATTACCAAGAAAAGACCTCAAGTTTTCACAAAGATGGTGCCCAAAGCAAAGAAGGAAGCCCCTGCCCCTTCCAAAGCTGAAGCCAAGGCAAAGGTTTTGAAGGCAAAGAAAGCAGTGCTCAAAGGTGTCCACAGCCACACACACACACAATATCTGCAGGTCACCCACCTTCCAGAGGCCTAAGACACTGTGGCTCTGGAGGGAGCCTGAATAGTCTTGGAACAGCGCCCCCTGGAGGAACAAGCTTGACCACTACGCCATCGTCAAGTTCCCCCTGGTTACTGAGTTAGCCATGGAGAACATAGAAGACAACAATACACTTGTGTTCATTGTGGATGTCAAGACCAGCAAGCAGCAGATCACACAGACTGTGAAGAAGCTCTACAACATTGACCAGGCCCAAGTCAACACCCTGATCAGGCTTGATGGGGAAAAGAAGGCATATGTTCAACTGGCTCCAGCCTATGATGCTTTGGGTATTGCCCACAAAATTGGGATCATCTAAACTGCGTCCAGCTGGCTAATTCTAAATATAAAAACTCTATACTAAAAAAAGAGAAGAAATCAAGAGAAGCAAAAAGAAAATAACAGGAGGCAGATTTCTCTAGTTTGTCTGGTCAGTCTGTCCCCTTCACTTAGCTCATGAGATGTTTCCTAAGGCTCCGCTGATTGAGGGATACCTTCCCTTCCCAATGGGAAGACCTAGTGGCCACACGGCTCACAGCACAGGTATGTGGAATCACCTGTTGGTTGTCAGATGTTCCCTTCCCTTTCTCTTCCTCTTAGGTGTCTATCACAACATCACAGTGGTTTAGAATTTGGGTGCTAGACAGATTTGAGATTGAAACCTGGGTTTGTCACTGCAGCAGGATGAATGGCTAAAAGACGTATCTACATCCTAATCCCAAAACCTATGAATGTTACCCAATTTGAAAAAAAGTCTTTGTAGATGTAATTAAGGATCTTATGAAGACATCACCCTGGAATATCTAAGTGGGCCCTAAATCTAATGACAAGTGTCCTCATACAACATGACCATGGAGGCAGAGATTGAAGTCATGTGGCCACAAGTCTAGGAATGCCAACGACCACCAGAAACTGGAGGTGGCAGGAGGCCAGAAGCAGATTCTCCTCTGGGATCCTTGGAAGGAGTGTGGCCTTGCTAGAGTTTGCATTTTTAGACTCCCAAACTGTGAGGGAATAAATATCTGATGTTTTTAAGCCACTAAATATGTGGTAGTTTAAGACAGACTTAAGAAGCTAATACAGTCACTAGTTCTGTGATCCTGAGAAAGCCTCTTAAATGTATCTGGAAATGGGGAATCTAATTGTACCCACCTCACGGAGCTGTCATGAGGATCAAATATGCGTAGGGACACTTTGCCAAGTGGCTATCCCCAGTAAATGCTGCTTAACATCACAAACGTTACTGCCACAAAAAAGCAATTGAAGAGGATAAACTTAGAAGGGCCTGTAATGGGCCAGTGTACCTGCAGAGGTGAACATTTCCAAGGTTTCTGGCTGGATTTCTTTGGTCTGTGTGACCATACTGGGGACTGTGGCTAGGACCGGCACCACACTGACTATTTCAAGAGAGGAGCTAGTGGGGGGATTGGGAGTGTTCTCCCTTCACTCAGGCCCAGCAGCTCGGGAAGAAACTGTAAGCCCCAGGAAACTAGCTTCACAGAGGAGTGAGAGGCCCTTCCATTCTACAGCTCTTTGCCATTCTTATTAAGCATCTTGTCTTTTCTTTGCCGACGTTTTTAAAATTACCCTGGATGGGACCTGCAGGGAGAGTGTTTTTCTGTCCACTTCCTTCTGCTTTCCTTTTTAAGAGTAGAGTTCTTAGGGGAAAAGAACAGTGGATTCTTAGAGCACTCATAAGAGTGGATAATTCTAGAACAGCTGTGTTGCCTTGAATCATCAGGCTCAAGGAAGAAAATCCATTCCCTTTATGACTGTGGGTAGTAATGGCCCAGCCACAGTTTCACTATGGGATCACAGGCAAGGAAAATCATCTTAGTTTTTGGCAATGAAGACTTTTTCCATTAAACAGAAACTTCATGATCAGTTGACCCTGGAGGAGGATTTGCACATGCAAACACATGTGTGCACACACACGATGTGTTCACTGCCTTGGGTAGAAGGAGGTGACTCTTTCCAGACAGACCATTTCCTGTACTGTTTCATCACTACCAATTCATCAACCAGTTGATGTTTTTCCTTACTTTTGTGGAGAGCCATTCTCATACTATTTTTCTTTTTTTCTTCCTGCTTCCCAAAGTCCCTTTCCTCCTTCGCTCTTGTTCTGTTCTTAGCTAAAATGGCAACGAATACAGTATAAAAATGGAAAAGGTGCTGGAGTAGGATCTGGCAGCCCCACAGTATTACAAACAAGAACTGGAGTGTCAGGAAGTATGTGATCTTCCTGACACTGGTGGGACTACCTTAAGGGGCCCAAAAGCCTATTGGAGGCAAGATAGCACCCCGCCCAAGACTGCTCACTCCTAGCAAACCCTATGAGGCATTATGGACACCTAGTGGCTGCTTGTGATAATGCCTCAGGGCTGCGTGCCAGGGTGGGTAGTGGTCTAGCCCTGGGGCTTTATCAGGAGCCCAATTACTGGGCTGGGCGAGGCAGTCCCCGGGATAAACTTTGTCACTGGGAAGGACAGACTGGCTCTACAAAGACCCGTCCTTATTCTAGTCCAGCAAAGTATGAAAGCACCCGCATATAGGACCACAGAAGACAGGCATTTGGGAATATCTTCTGAGCCTCAGGTTTAAATGCCAATTAGCCATACAATGTCATTTTGACTGAGGGGCTGAGCCCAGGAGGGGCAGACTCTGATATCTGTCATGTGGCTTTAGGTAAGTCACTGTGACTATCTGATTTTCATTAATGCCATTTGTAAAATGAGAGGTTAAGTTCAGATGATCTTCAAGGTCCCTTTTAGCTTTAATGTTTTGTGATCTATGAGCCTTTTTAGTAGCTGGGAAAACACTGATCTGCTTTGGCACTGTGCATGGCTAGATTAAACTGAAGGAAGCATTCTCTTCTCAACTTCGTGGCTCATTTCCAAGACTTGGCTACAATCCCAAACGGCCAACCTTCTTCACAGAACTATATAGCTGAGAAGGCGTGGAAATCATGAACTTTGAGAGCTGGAAGGAATATTCTAGTCCATTTCCTTAATTCTATAAATGAAGAAACCTAGGCTTAGAGCTGTGCAAAGATTTCTCACGTTTCTGCTCAGTGGCTGAAAGGGGACTAGGACTCAGGTACCTCGGTTTTAGTGCTGGCACCAAGCTGCCGATGCAGGCTTCGCCCGATCACCAGCTGCCTTCTTCAGTTCTTCCTGACTTTATCACAGCAGTCACTGTGCGGAACCAGAAGTGAAAACATTCTCAACCAGCACCATTCCTTCCTTTCCTTCATTTCAAAGTTTAAGCCTTCCACTCCTTTTCATTCCTTGGTGGCAACACTCTAAATCTAGAAAGTAGTCAGACCCAGGGTGCTGTGAGGAGCAACAGACAATGGCTACATCACACCCTCGTACAGTGCTGCTTTCCGTTCAGAGGGGCTGTGTGCTACAATGGCCCCACAGCCCCCTCAGTCCCGTCTGCAGTTCCTGTGGTCTCTCGGCCTGGCTGACCAGCAGAGGACAAAGCAGCCCCATCTGGAACTCCATGGGTTGCGTAGAGCTCAGGCATATTCATTTCATCAATCAGTCACAAATATTTACTGGGAAACAACCTCATTACTAAAGTACTAGTTTGATTCAAGGCAGCCCACCCTTCCATCCACCTACACAGTACTGGGGAAGAACTTTGATTTGCTGGGTCTGGAGATGAACAGGTGGAGCCTGAGTCTGCCTACAATGGCAGAAAACCAGCCAAGGCAGAGATCCTCTGTTGCCTGAGGAAGGAGGGGTTGTCATACTCCAGTGTGCCATCTAGACCCTGACCAGTGTACCCTCTGGCACGCTGCTAGCTTGATGCCAGCTGTGGCGAGGAGAGGAACTTCACTCCAGCAAGCTTCTGCGTCTCCTAAACAGATCCTTGTCAGGCTAGGCTTACATTTTCTGGGTCTAGAAGATAGTAGTCCCGCTTACAGCTGATGGTGTGCAGGGGCTTCTGACAAGACAACTAACAAACAAAAACCGAGCTGCTAAAGAGTCCAGATGGAACTGACTCCAAGTATCAGAAATATAGACTTGCCTCCATTTCTATCTCATCTTTCTCTTCATCAGCCATTGCGAATGAAATACATTAAAAAAGGATCCATTTTCTCATTTCTTCCTCTCCCACCCTTCCTTCTATTTCTCCTCACTAAACTTTTTAATAGCCTTTCCTCCAATTTTGCCTCCACTGTTTATTCTATGCAGAGAAGACACACTGGGCATTTTTGTTACAGTGATGAAAACACCGTGCTCAGGGTTTGAAGACTGAATTGAAATACTGACTCTGTTGCTTTTAGGGTATATGTGTGCCCTTACACATATTATTTGCCTGCCTGAGCTCAGTACCTCCATCTGTAAATGCAGACAACCACGGCTAATATATCACTGGGTAAGTGAAGATTAAACAAGAATGAACACACACCCCCCATCCATCCATCTACCTATCCATTCATCTTTAGTAGAGTGGAGAGCCTGAAACATCCCAGTAATTGACTGTTAAGGTGGATGAATGAAACCTGAGTTCTCACCCCCAGAGAGAAAACTCTGGGGAATCACTTCCAAACCCAAGTTCCTTGACACCTGAGCCCTGCCAAGGTTCAAATCCCAGCTCCAGCACTTAATATGTGACCCTAGGCAACATATAGACTGTAAATGTATAATAAAAGGGTCTTGTTAAATAATGGGCAATTTAACTTGCTAGGACTTCAAGAATTCCCTAGCGTATTGAAGGATGAGGTTCAAGTTACTGGCAGCAAACCTTACTGAGATATGGCTGTGGAGAGCTGAGAAATTCAGGACCCTTCTTAAGCCAATAGCCCAGGAGCAGGTGATGAGGGCTTAACAAGCAAGCCTGCCAGGCTGGGTCTGAAGTCAGCCCTTGATAAGAAGCAACACTAAACCGAGGCCAAATTTCTACCAGAGCCACAGATGGCCCCACACCCACTACGCAAAGAAAAGGGATGCCTTTTCTGGGCTGGGAAAAGGTTCAACTAGTCTTGTTCTACACTGGTCTGTCAAATGCCCTGCGGTCTCCTCTCTTTAGAAACGGGGGCAAATTGCTGCACAGGTCTTAGGGAAGTCCCAGGAAGAAAGAGGAGCTGGTGAAGCTCAAGGGCAGAAGATTTAAGACCTCCCTGCCCCACTCCTCCAGGGCAGGGAGGGGAAGAGGGCGTCATGGAACTCTTCGAGAGGAATGGGATTGTGCGCTGGTTCCTGGGAGTTCACCTCCATCCTTCCTTCCTGCCAGCCGTCGTACTGTCCCAGGTTGTCATTCCCCAGCTCCTCGCACTTGGTCTTTCCTTCCACTGTTGGCTTCCCCCGCAACCCTCATTAAGAAAACTATCATTTAAAGCCCTCGTTAAAGCTGAAGAAGGGTGCTGCTAGGGAGGGGGCAGGACGGAAAGGGACTCTGTGCAGCAGCCCAGGCTCCCGGTTTTTTGCACCCCCACCCCCGGCCACCCCCGCGTCCCCACCGTGCAGCTCCAAACTCTGCGTACGCGGTCGGGCCGCGCGGCCAGGAGCCCCGTCAGCAGTCGGCGGGGGTGAGGATGACGCGGTCCGGGCGGGAGGCCGGCCAACTGCAGCAGCCCCACCGCGGGTTGCCTCGCTCCAGGTTCCCGGTCCCGGAGTCCACCTCACCCGGTGCCACAGGGTGCCCGGTGCCCGTGTTCGGGGCGGAGAAGCAGGCGGGGGCGGCTCGGCGTGGTCTCTCCCGCAGCAGCCCCGCACCCGCTCCAGCCTATCAACGGCCACCCGGCGGCTCCCTGCTACCGACCAGACCAAAATAGCTGCGAACGCCTGCGACTTGCGCGGCCGCTCACTTGCCGCTCACTCCGGCTCGCCGGCCAGCTTCCCTCGTCTACAGGGGGTGGGAGGAAATGGCCCGGGGAGGGGGGTGGGGGGTGGGGGAGAGTTAGGAGGAAAGAAGGGAGGAAAGAAGGAAGGGAACGAGGCAGGGCGGACGGAGGAGGAAGTGGGACGGAGGCGCGGAGCCGGGCTGCGCGGCGGCGCTGGAAGGCACCGGCGTTAACCCCTCGAGGGCAGGCGGCGGAGGGGGAGCGGTGTTCGCACATAAGAGCACTGCATCACGCTAATCTTCTCCCCAGAACAGTATGCGTCAGCAGTACATTCACGTTCTGACTGAAGGACAAAAGGATGAGAGAGCAGTCTGCGTGGCTGCTGCCTGCAACACCGCGAGCCCGGCGCGAGGAGGAGACGGTGGGCGCGGAGTGCAGGGGCCCCGTGGCTGCCGCCGCCGCTAGCGAGCGGGGACCATGTTCCCGGGCTTCGAAGCGTTTCCCGCAGCCGCGACCCCCGCTGCTCCCGCCACGGCCGCCAGCGCTCGGACCCACGCAGCAGTTCTCGGGCAGCACAGCCACTGAAGGCGCCGAGAGCCGAAGCCCCGAACTCGTCCGCTCCGCACAGAGCCAGAGCCCGCGGCGCGTTGGGGGCCCGGCTGCGGAGAGCGGTTACGCGCTGCTGGGGGCCGCGGGCGCAGCGGCCGCCGGACCCGTGCCCGCCCCCGGACTCCTCGAAGGGGCCTGCAGTGCAGGCGCGCCCGGGCTGCCGCGCGCTCCTCCCGCCGGTGGACTTGGTCCCGCCGCTCCCTCCACGCCGTTGCCCCTCAGGGGGCTGGACGGATTACTGCTCCTTGCACCCGCAGACTGGGAAAGTCAGCCCAGATTGTGTCTCTTTAACCCATAAGAGGCGAGGAAAGAAGGGGGTGTGTGTCTGGGGAAGGCGCAGGAGCCGCGACACCGCCTCTTAACTCTCGCAGCTCCGCGAACGAAGGACTGCATCAGCCACCGCCGCCGCCGGAGCGGCCGCCGCAAGGAGAGCGGGCAGCGCAGCAGCCAGCGCGCGGCCTGGGAGGCTGCGGGCGCCCCCTCACTCCCCGCCGGGCGCAGCCCGGGGAGTGGGCTAGGGGCGCCGGAGGCGTACTCGGAGATGAAGCCGCTTCCCTCTCGGCTGGTGCGAGCCGGTGCCAGGGTCCAAGGACAAAGCTGGGAAGCGCTGGTGGCGCCGCTCCTCGGGCTGAGGGGGGAGCATGCACCTGCATAGCCCGCCGGGCCTTGGCTCTCCCTGGCGCCTCAACTCCGCCGCTCCGCGTAGCCAGCTCCGGATTTACTAGAAGCCATTTTGTCTCCCCCTCCCCTCCCCTCCCCTCTGCCCTCCCCGTCCCCTCTACTTCCCCATTTTGTTAATTACAACTAAGAAGTCAGAATGGGAACGAGGCGGCCAGCTCCTGGGGAGACCCCTTAAGGACACCACGCCAATTCTTCCCTTCCTTCCGAGGTAGGTGACAGCGAGGGGACTGGGTGGGGATGGCTGCAGCGGGGGACAGAAAGTCTCAGCTTTGCGAGGGCTTGCCTGGAGGGGGGTCGGTAGTCAAGGGGGCCGCTCTTGAGTTTGGCATGGTTTTCCTGGCAGTTCTGCCCCGTCTCTCTAATCACCCCTCCCCACCTCCTTCTCCAGATGGAAAGAGGCGCTCCTAGCTCACTTAAGCCGGGGTAGGGCTGGTTCTCCTTTCCGAGCCAAAATCCCAGGCGATGGTGAATTATGAACGTGCCACACCATGAAGCTCTTGTGGCAGGTAACTGTGCACCACACCTGGAATGCCGTCCTGCTCCCCGTCGTCTACCTCACGGCGAAAGTGTGGATTCTGTGTGCAGCCATCGCTGCCGCCGCCTCAGCCGGGCCCCAAAACTGCCCATCTGTCTGCTCCTGCAGTAACCAGTTCAGCAAGGTGGTGTGCACCCGCCGGGGGCTCTCCGAGGTCCCGCAGGGTATTCCCTCCAACACCCGGTACCTCAACCTCATGGAAAACAATATCCAGATGATCCAGGCCGACACTTTCCGACACCTCCACCACCTGGAGGTCCTGCAGCTGGGCAGGAACTCCATTCGGCAGATCGAGGTGGGGGCCTTCAATGGCCTAGCCAGCCTCAACACCCTGGAGCTGTTCGACAACTGGCTGACAGTCATCCCCAGTGGGGCCTTTGAGTACTTGTCCAAGCTGCGGGAGCTCTGGCTGCGAAACAACCCCATAGAAAGCATCCCCTCTTATGCCTTCAACCGGGTGCCCTCCCTCATGCGCCTGGACTTGGGGGAGCTCAAGAAGCTGGAGTATATCTCTGAGGGGGCTTTTGAGGGGCTGTTCAACCTCAAGTACCTGAACTTGGGCATGTGTAACATTAAAGATATGCCCAATCTCACTCCCCTGGTGGGGCTGGAGGAGCTGGAGATGTCAGGGAACCACTTCCCTGAGATCAGGCCTGGCTCCTTCCATGGCCTGAGCTCCCTCAAGAAGCTATGGGTCATGAACTCACAGGTCAGCTTGATTGAACGGAATGCTTTTGATGGGCTGGCCTCACTTGTGGAACTCAACCTGGCCCACAATAACCTCTCTTCTCTGCCCCACGACCTCTTCACCCCACTGAGGTATCTGGTGGAGTTGCACCTACACCACAACCCTTGGAACTGTGATTGTGACATTCTGTGGCTAGCCTGGTGGCTTCGGGAGTACATACCCACGAATTCCACCTGCTGTGGCCGCTGCCATGCTCCCCTGCACATGCGAGGCCGCTACCTGGTGGAAGTCGACCAGGCCTCCTTTCAGTGCTCTGCCCCCTTCATCATGGACGCACCTCGGGACCTCAACATCTCCGAGGGTCGGATGGCGGAACTTAAATGTCGGACTCCCCCTATGTCCTCCGTGAAGTGGTTGCTGCCCAATGGGACAGTGCTTAGCCATGCCTCCCGCCACCCCCGGATCTCCGTCCTCAATGATGGCACCTTGAACTTCTCCCATGTGCTGCTCTCAGACACTGGGGTATATACATGCATGGTGACCAATGTGGCAGGCAACTCGAATGCCTCGGCCTACCTCAACGTGAGCACGGCCGAGCTCAACACCTCCAACTATAGCTTCTTCACCACGGTCACAGTGGAGACCACTGAGATCTCGCCTGAGGATACAACACCCAAATACAAGCCTGTTCCTACCACATCCACTGGTTATCAGCCGGCATATACCACCTCTACCACGGTGCTCATTCAGACCACCCGTGTGCCCAAGCAGGTGGCAGTACCCGCGACAGACACCAATGACAAGATGCAGACCAGCCTGGATGAAGTCATGAAGACCACCAAGATCATCATTGGCTGCTTTGTGGCAGTGACTCTGCTAGCTGCCGCCATGTTGATTGTCTTCTATAAACTTCGAAAGCGGCACCAGCAGAGGAGTACAGTTACAGCCGCCCGGACAGTTGAGATTATCCAAGTGGATGAAGACATCCCAGCAGCGGCTTCCACAGCAGCAACAGCAGCTCCAGCCGGTGTATCAGGTGAGGGGGCAGTAGTGCTGCCCACAATTCATGACCACATTAACTACAACACCTACAAACCAGCACATGGGGCCCACTGGACAGAAAACAGCTTGGGGAACTCTCTGCACCCCACAGTCACCACTATCTCTGAACCTTATATAATTCAGACCCATACCAAGGACAAGGTACAGGAAACTCAGATATGACTCCCCCTCCCCCAAAAAAAACTTATAAAATGCAATAGAATGCACAAAAACAAACAAGACAGCAACTTTTGTACAGAATGGGGAGAGACTTTTTCTTGTATATGCTTATATATTAAATCTATGGGCTGGTAAAAGAAACAGATTATATTAAAATTTAAAAACAAAAATCAAAACAGAACTATTTTCTAACTTGTAAGTTCTATTTAAATGGGGAGTGGGGTTCTTGGGACTGTTGTGGGGTAAAAGCCACATGTCAACTTGCTATGCTTCCAGAAGGGTGTTCTGGTGTAAAGTTGAAATTGCTAAGCTAAAACAAACTAAGATATCCACAAACATCCCTGAAGAGGTAGGGTGTGGGCTGATGAGGGGTGGGGGATAGACTGAATCTGTCATTTGTTTTAGAAGATGCTTCGTGGATACAGGAATACCCACTTTGATAGATACCTTTCTTAAGCTGAGAGCTGTCTTTGCAGATTTATCTTATTTTAAAAAAATTCAAAAAAGCACCGAGAATTTGTACTGTGCTTAAATACTGAGAGGCAATAATTTTTTTCCTTCAAAGGCCAAGGGGAAGATAGATCTGTAAGTGTATTTTAAACAGGAACACCACCAAAATGCAAATGAATCCTTAAAGGGGCCAAGTCTTTATGTCTGTCCTTATGCACAAGTCTCCTTGGCTTGTGTACTGGGACACACGTGTGCCCCGCCTGACAGAGCGCTCAGGAAGGAGCAGAGAAGGACGGGAGCTGGCGTAGCTCTCCGTCAAATGCTTTCACATTGCACCAGATTCCTGCAGTTGGGCTTAACCCAATCTGTGCAAGGCATGTGTCTATTCAGAGTTTCCCATGAGGAGGAGGCCCCTGAAGTGGGTGCGGCAACAGAGGGGGTGGGGAGAGCAGAAGCAGAGAGAATGTATTTACTGGAGGCCATAAATTAGCATTGTGCCATGTCCACCTGTTGTTCCTAGTATCTAACAAGTGACTGTAGACAATGATGGCATTTTGTGATTTTTAAAATTGGTTTTGTTTTAAGGTGGAGAGGAAGGGGGCTGGGAGTAGGGAGCTTGGGGGAGTGGAAGCTTTTCTCATGCTTGTGATTTGGTGACTATTCTAAGTGCTGATTCATTAGGGATTATTACAGCTGATGCCAACTGGTTGTGGTGATGGGGTGGGGGCAGAACATGAGTAGAGAAGAAAAAGGAGAGCAAAGACACAGGCTCAAAATGATGCCTTCCCCAACCAGGATGGTTCGCAAAAAAAGATGTGAAATCCACAGGAAAAAACGAAAGTGATACACATGTACACACGAGTAAGTTCTGCATGGAGTCTTGTTGGATGAAGCACAACGGGGGGAAGGCTTCCCTCTCCCAGGCCTACCTCAGGAGGAGGTGGAAGATAAAGGGTGGGCATGGGTGGGGAAGGCAGAGATCTCTGTTATTCTGGTCCATTCAATGCTGTAACTTCTTTCATTTATTTTAGCTTTAAAAGGAAATAAAGGGTTCAGATTTGAAAGGGGGTGGGGTGGGTGGGGGGGATGCCAACAAAAGAACACTGATTGTAACGTGAGAAAAGTGTATTTTTGTATTTTAATAAATATTGTTCAATTTTTAATTCAATGTTCCCAAAGGGTTAACTTGAGTAAGACCCTGAATCTATAAATTCTTACATGAGCATTGACGAAATCATTGCTATTTAAAGAAAAAAGAGAGAAGGGGAGGGAAGAGGTAAGGTGGGAAGAGAAAACAATGTTAAATTTTTTTTGAAGTATGGGAAGATGCTAAAGCTGTCATCGACCTTTCCTTAGTTTAAATAAAAATGTCCCGATTCTAGTACACCTTCCATGAGATAAGTGTGTTAGTCCCTGGCTTTATTGAAGGTAGAACCAAACTCCTTATGCCCTGGAATAGCAGGGGAAATGGGTCAGCTTCAGCTCTTGGGATCTGGCCAGAAGTTAAATGCCACCTCAGCAGAAGCTGCTCAGGCAGTACCAGCTCTACCCCAGGGACCCTGGGGGACCTGGATTTAAGAGGTCTGCAGTAATGTTGTTTGGCTTAAATTTCCCACAGGCAGAGCTGCTTCAGTTCTCTGGGTGTTAAACAGTCAAACATGTCTTATGGTGGTGGGTGTTTGTCTCCTGATGCTTACCAAGTAATGACATCCAGAGAAGCTGCATGAACTGAGACCCTGTGTCTCTTCAGTGCTCGTATTTATACTGATGCAGGGAATCGGGACTGAGTGGGTGTGATCTCTCTGGCACTGAATAGGGAGAGAGGCAGGCAGTACTTTGCAGCAGTTGGCTAAGAAATGGCTATGAAAGGGCCAATTCTTAATCCTCCTGGGTATACGTATACCATTTCTGGGAATCAGTGTTTGTGGAAGCATATATGCCTGGGCACACAGTTAGAAATTGCCACTCACGTCTCTGGGCTACCTACCTCCAATAAAAAGAGAAAACTGCTGCAGAGGAAAGGGTGGGACTTGGCTAGGGCCAGTGGAGAAAGCAAGAAATCGCCCCCTATTTTCGTGCCACGAGACACAACCCAGGCCGTACAGCTTCAGAGGCAACTGTAGAAGTTGCTGCTTCAGAAATTTCCTAACACTCTTCCTTTTTTGACAGCTATACGGGCAGTCTGGGAATTATGCAGTACCTCCGGAATAACAGAGGCTCTGTGCCTGAACAGGGTCTGAGGGGAGAGGGAGGAAAACGGGTCTAAGACATTTGTGGGGAAGAGCCCTAAGAACAAATGCACTTGTTTATGGGGGTTGAGCGAATTCAGGTCTTGGAATCTCAGGAAGAAGTGCTTTTTAGAAGGAACCTCAGAGGAGGTGGGGGAGACAGATTATGGTTCCTGTGTGTAAGTGTTCTTAGACCTGGAAGGGTAGTTCCTTTCCCCACTGGGCCTGCTCCTTGCCCTGGGTACCATTTCGGCTTTTACAGTAACAATCCTCCTTTGCAGCAGGTTCTTGGGACAGGTCTTCAGGAGTCCCACAAGCACTAAAAGAGCAGTCCTTAATGCTGTGTTGGTGACTCATCCTAGAGCGGGGCCAAGCTGTAGGGTTTGGTACCTGAGAATGGAACACAGGTTGGTAGCTCTTCAGAAGGTTATAGCAATGTTAGAGGAAAAGACTCTGCTGCTGCTTATATGGAGTTAGAGAATTTTCATTATAGAATTTTTTCAGTCTAATCCCTTTATATTTTACAGTCAAGGAAACCAAGCCCCAGACAAACTGAAAAACATATCCAAGGTCACAGTGCTAGTTAGTGGAAGAAGTGGGAATGAAACCCAGGTCTCTCGACTCCCAAGCCAAATGTGCTCTCCCTCAGGCCCTCACTGGCCATCAAGAACACACTTCTTTCCTGTCCAATATGTGGTGAAAATGGGACCTTCTTACAGATAACTCTGAGTTCTCTTCTCTTCCCCCTTAGAGTTGCTCAATTTCCTTCAGAACTGGCTCCACTGGCCTCCAAGGCCTCGCCAAAATTCTGAACACAAGGGCCCCACAGCTGGCCCAAGGGCGACTGTGTACTCACACAGGAGCCCAATGCTCTGAAATGTATCTAATAGCTTTCTGATTCTCAGGTACAATGGCAGACAGAAGTTGCAGGATCTCACAGAGGATGGCCGCTGCCAGGGAAAGGGTCAAGTAGATTAAGGCAGGGTGTTCACAGTGGGCAGGGTGGCTTGGCCTTCTCCCTGAATTGGAAACTTTGCAGAGTAGAAGATTGGCAGAGGTGTTAAAGCACCTACAGGGTCAAGTTCTCCATAGTGGAGTGATTTCTATTTGGCTCAGCAATCAGACTCTTTGCCGGGGGGCTCCTTAACTCTTCTCCTCCACTGTATCTACAGCAGCCCTGGCTCTTTAAGTGCCATGCTGTGTTGCCACTCCCATCATCTGCTGCAGGGCCTTTTCTTCAGTGTTAACACTGCATCCTATTCTCAATGAAGGTAGAGTAGACTGGCTAGTTTTTAGGCCCAGAGATATCAGCTTTATCACAGCTAACAATGCAGTGAGGCCAGCAACTTGCTGTGTACTGAGTGGACAACATAGCAAAGACTCGTGTGAGGCAATTCCTATTGTTGGGGAAGAGGTCCAGACTCCACAGCCATTCGTAGGAAAGCTGTGGCTTCCTTCGGTGGTGATGGGAGAGACTGGGAGAGGGCTGAGTGGGCCTTCCTTAGCCCAGGCAGGCTACCACCTCAGGGGGCCAGAGCCCACAGTTAATGTTCCAACGTTTTACTGCAACAAAGCAGCAGGGGCTTAATATTAGAGAAGAGGAAAGAGAGAGAGAGCGAGAGAGAGAACATTTACATCCAAACATATGTCTAATTTTATCTCCTCTGTTGGCACTCAGTACTCCATGCCACCGGCTAATGCAGGCACTGTTCACGCCATTTCTAAATCCTGCCTCAGCTAAACTGCAAAGCAGCTTTTGTCTCAAAGCACCTCTCTTGGTCCCCATCCCTCAGAGGGAAGAATGGTTTGGGCAGTAGATTAAGGTTGTGTTCATCTTTGCTTTAAATTAAAATGAAGTAAATTGCTTCTTGCAGCAGGGATAAAGACTTCAGGAAAAGAGAAGTGGAACATACATATCTGCAAAGTAATACAGCATAGTGCTTTTAAGTATAAACCTGGAGCCAGCATTCCTGGGCTGAATCCCAGCTCCATCAATTACTAGATGTGTGACTTTGTTCAAATACTCAGTTTCTTGGTCTGTAAAATGGGCATAATGTTAGAATCTACCTCACTACTTCACAAGCTGTTGTGAGAATTGAAATTTTATATATCATGCAACAGTACCTGATGACATCTATTAATGTTGTATAGTTGGTAATTATTTCATGATATACTTAAGGGGATAGGCCAACTGCCCAGCCCCCACCATCACATCTATTCTTGAACCTCATCCATGTTCAAAGAGAGAAAGGGCCTACTGCGATATTCCTGAGAGGGAAGATGACTATCCAGAAGTCAGGGGCAGCAGGACAGCACCATCTGTAAGTCCACTGTGGGAAGCACAGGTTGTATTTCTCTTCTTAGGAAGACACTGCCTTGTGCTCTGTTCCCTAATCCGGCTCTATAGTGGCCCGAGACACTTGTGTGTAAGAGTAGAGTATCTTTCCGTGTGGAGAGCAGGGAGAAAAGAAGGCTGCTGCTGCTGCACAGCGGAAGACTGGGACAGTATACATGTGCCTAGGAAGCCTTGGTCTCTTACCAAGAGGGTAAGTTTTCTAGAGTATTCCCCACCTGCCCCTGTGGGTGGGGAGGGCAGAGGCAACAGGAGGCAGGAGAGAGAGAAGGGCTGCTGGGGCTTTAAAGCAGTACTGGAAGGCCTGGAGAGAAGAAAGGCAGGAAAGAAAACCACCATAATTGGAGCAAGTGAGAGCAGAATGGAGCTACCTGGCAGATACACAGGCTAAGGGTCTGCAATGCAGTTGAAGAGGAACAATAGGGAGATTCCTCTGCCCTGGTAAGGAAGAGGCTGGCCAGACCCTGGATGGGGAGGACTGTCAGTGTGAAATTCATGGCATGGAGCAGAGAAGAAAAGCAGGGAGAGCAACATTCCAAGAGAAACTAAGAAAGAATGTATCTTGAGTTCCTCGTAAGAGGCTGGAATTAACTTTTAGGGTGATCAGAGGTTTTACCCTCTGGTACATGCCAACTTTACCGTCAGTACTTGGGCCCAGTCACCTACCTACGACAATCCTGCTTCCTGTGCTGGAGGCTGTCCACTGCTCTGGGGAAGCAACCAGACCTCAGGATCATAATCTAACCCTGATGGGTTTTTATTCAGGGCTCCTCTGAACACTCCCTCGTTTCTGTTTAGGCATGGCCACGAGGGGCAAGGAGAGGGTGCAGTTTACTGTTTATCCACAAAAGAGTATTATTCCAGGAGGGTATTATAGAAATCATGTTTTCCCATAAAAAATAACGATGGCCGTGAGTTCAGTGTACATGGACCCTGGCAGTGAGTCAGATTAGGTAGAGGCCTGTGGGGGATATCCCTGGGAGAAGCTCGCTTGCCAAAGAAGTCGGCATTTGAGAGGATGGTGGTGTTTTCTCTAGCTTTTCCCATCAACAAGATTTCTGAACCTACAGTAGGCAAGCATTAAGATGAGAGGCTACTCTAAAGCCAGGTGTGGGGACAATGTGGACCAGAGTAGTACTTAACCTTTCAGGTTCATGCATTCTGTGCACCTAGGAGCAATTACTAAAGTTTAAATTAATTACTAAATAGCAAAGGAACAGTCCTTGATTAACTTGTTTCTTGAATACCCACCCACCTTCTCATACCCCCACTAGTAAAAAGCACACTCCAATTAATTCTCCCATCAGCCACTTAAGTACAACCCCCACTGAAGTACAACCATCTGTCATGAGGACCTAGGATATCCTGCAAGAGCATTTCATTCTTGAAGACTGGCGGCTCTTTCTTCCAACAATTCTCATGCTGTTTCCTCTTCCAAGGCAAGTCCTTAATTTCTAGTCTCTAACAGTTCCTTTGAGGTCTCAACCCTGGTTTCCTGAGTCTGTGTTGGTGTTGATTTATTCACTAGATAAGTCACTCTACCTGCTCAATGAGTCAGCAAGGATAACCGAGAAAGGCTTTCACACACTGACTGTTCCCAGTGCCAAGTTTGGTTTCCTGACCTCAGGCTACTTCTTCCTAGTCTTCCAGGTGCTGGCTTCTTCCCTTGAGTTACCCACTCATCCAGGTGCATTAAGACCATTCAGACAGGTGCTCCCACTCAGAAGCCGCCCTGTAGGTGAACTAAACGAGTTACTGGCAGCTCTTTGCAGAGACAGTTCCCCCGGATAGTGCAGCTGGGTTGTAGGGCTGCCCAGCACAGTCCCAGAAATGAAGCTGCGGCCTCCGATACTGACAGCCTGTTCCTGCAGCCCGTCGCTGTAGTGGTTACTAGTTATAATCTATTACCACTGCAAGAAGACTTAACTTCTGAATTTCAAGGAAGTCAGGTAATGCTTTATCCTATTAGTGTCTGCCTGAATGAACTGACAATAGCTCCTTCTGACATGACAGCATATTTTTCCAATTCATCTCTTTAAGGGGATGAACTGGGAAGTCTGGAATAAGAGAGGAGGGAGGACCAAGAAAGAAGCTACTAAAAAAGGCTACTTTCAGGGAAAGGGGAGACAATTTTTAAATTAGAAGTGGAGAGAGGGGACTTGGAGGGATATGGCCAGACTGAGGTATCTCAAAGCATGTTTGCATTTTACTTTGTTTCTCTTACAAGGGAAGTCATTGCAAAGACTGGGTATGCTGTACGTATGCGTGTGAGAAACAAGGTCCTGAAGCCGCAGAGAAATACGAACACAAGAAGTACTGGCCTATTCCATGTTCTTCTGGTTTCAGCAATTGTGTCTAAAGGGTACTTTTCCCCTTCTTTAACCTCTCTTCCGCATCCTTGTTTTAAGTCCACAACTGCTCTGACCAGTGGTATCAACTCAGCTGAGGGCACCTTCACATCACAGATGTGTTACCAAGGCTAGTCGACCTTGGGCAGCAATATAATAAATAACTCCTGAGGACAGAATGACATGTTGTGGCTTGTAACTTAAGGGATATGGAGACAGTGAAGAGAACCGTCCAAATTAGTTCCAGAAAATCTAGTTGAAGCGCCTCATTTTATGTATGAGGAAAAGGAAGTCTAGGGAGATGTAGCTTTTCCTAGAGTCACATCGCTGGTGATGCAGAGACCAGATCTCTCGTCTCGGGGTTCTCAACCCAGCACTGTTACTGAACACCAGCAGGTCCCACCATGATTTACAACTCCAGGGGGCGCCATTTACAGAAACTACAAAGTGATTAGCGCTCCCTGGAGTTTGCAATTTGGTGCAATCCCTTAGGTTTGCTTCTAGAGGGCGAGGAAGAGAAGGGGAAGGCCTTTCACGCCAGCACTTTATCTGTGCTTAATGCTCTGAGACAGATGGTGCCCACTCATGACTTCATTCAAACAGCTAGAGCATAGGAATCGGGCAACTTTTTCCCCCTCTTTAACCACAAGTGTTCCAGAACATGAGAATTCTTACGGCAGCCCAAGTACCTAATAACATTAAAAGGAGCATTTGTTGCTTACACTGGCCTCCCCTTCCCTACAAGAGTGAAGAGCCGTAAGGTAAAGAACAAGTATCCCTGTGTGGGGAAAGCTTGCAGAAGCTTCATCATGTTAGAGGTCCATTCAAGGTCAAGAGGACCACTGGAGAAGCAGGGAAGCCAGGAGTCCAGCCTCCGGGACTCCCTTGCCTTCCCTGGTACTGGGAAAGCTCAGACAGCCCAGGCTGACTCAGAGGCTTGTTCTCAAACAGGGGTCTAAGAAGCTAGTAAGTGCCTCAACAAATCCTCTCTTGGGAAACAAAGTGGCCCTGGCTATAATTTTAGCACATACATTTAATTAGAATCTGTCCTGTCTCCTTCATGATGGTTTCAAGTGAAGTCCCTATAGAAACATTCTAAAAGAAAAGCCTCATTCAGCCAAAGATCTCTTTTAACCGAGTTAATTTAGCAGAAATTTGCCATCTTGGATTGGGTGGAGTTAGCTCTTTATTCAACTTCAAAGCTGGGAAGAGAAGGGGGGTGGGGAATGCAGAGAAATAAAGAGGAGGGCAGGGGGTTCAAGCAAATGAGTTTCCATCTATTAAGAAGCGGTAATTTCTGCTAGCGCCTCTAGAGACCGGTCCCCTCCAATAATGGCCTGACTCTAATGATTCCCACTCCTAAGCAACAGCCTGTGTTCTGCTGGTGTTGAGACAAGCTGTGCCAGAGAAATTCCCTTTATCTCAGAGGTGCTGCAATCATTACGCAGGAGAGATTAACCAGCCAGGAGGATGTGCTTTTTTGGTGGGGTGAGAGAAAGCTAACCAAAGAGAATACTCTTCTCAGCAGACATGGTATTGCTGACCTAGGACAGAAAAGGCTGAGAGACAGGCTAGAGGTTAGTGATAAGAAGACAGGGCTAACACTCTGGACAAGAGGGAGAAGACAAAAGAAAGTAAAAGCTTAGGCACCTCCAGAGTGGCCGCTGAACTCAATACAAGACAAGCACTGGCTGGCTGGGAGGCAGGCGGAGGTCTGTGGGGTGTGGAGTGTGGGTGTGAATTGAGCATCATGGACAGAAGCTGATGAGCATTTGTGACATGAAACGTGGTAATAAGTTCACGGGAAGCAGGAGTAGGGGAGTCAGTTTCAGGTTCCTAAATATCATTTTCCAGGGCAGAAGCACAGGGACGTGGGCTAACACTGAAAATGAGGTAATCACTATTACTGAAGCTGTGGTGTCCGTTGAGGGGTGAGGTCCTCTCATTCTGCATTTCTTCTACACACTGAACTCAGTGGGAGGACTAATGCTGTGGCTCTAGTTTTTGCTGAGGCTGCTCTAAAATAAGGGGTGGGGAGTCCCCTTCTTTTGCCCCCTGTAATGGAGACGGACTGCTTCCAGAGGCTGCCTTGCCAGATGTGCCAGCAGTCAGCCCGGCCAGGGAGCCCGCAGTGCAGACAGATGCCCTGGGCTGTACTCGGGATGGCGAGACCCTTTATGGCACTGCGGCTCAGCTCTGGGGCAGTGCCAGAGCGGCAGGGTGATGTTCCTCAGCCAGATTCATTTCCCCCAAAACCTTTTTAAATATGTGGGCCATGGAGGGAGGCAAATTTAATTAAATTACGGTGTTGTGGGCTGCCCTTTCTGGGCAAGGGCTAAAAATGGGCTCATGCTGACATGCAGACCCATCTGTGTACGCAGAGCATGAGTTTCTTTGTGTTTGGCTATCAGCAGGCTGGATAGGGTTGGCAGTGCCCAGTGCTGGCCCTGGTGAGCTGGCCCCTTTGTCGCAGCAAGCCGAGTCAACACTAATCCAACCCAGTCCCCAGGTGGCTCTGATGACCTTTTCCTTTCCACCTAAAAGATGACTGAGTGGCTCTCCCCCTTCCCACGTCATCAGTTCATTTCTCCTCAAATGCCCCTCTTGCTGACACCTAGGACTTTCCTGTAAGGGGGTGCCCTGTGCTGAGCCAGGAGGGAGGAAGGAAGCTGCAGTGAGGTGTGATTCAGAATAGCGCAAGGGCAGGGTTTGTCAGCTTGGCAGGAGATGGAGGGGTCTCCCAGCTGATCCTCCGGAGTGCTACTTAAGTAGTTTCCCACTGGCAACTTCACGCTGGAGAGAGAACCATTTTCAGGTGCCAGAGTAAAGCAGCAAAAGCCATCCCTGCACAAAGGCCACAGTGGACACAGAATCTGACCATCACACAGAGACAGGGAAGTTTGGTAACAACCAGAACCACTTACCATGTGGAAATCAACAACCACAACAAATGCTGGCTGTGCCACACCTGTCGACCCCACAAGGTCATTTGTTTCTGTTCTGGCAGTTCAGGCCTCACTGTTCCAGTTTACAAATGTCATGAGGCTACGTTCTGCCCCCTCCCTCCCCCTCCAATAATGCTGCTGCTGCTCTAGCTATAAGAAATGGTTTCCCTCTGCTGGTGTGAGAGGGGCTGAGGTGGAATCAGGTGTGTGAAGAAGAGAGACTGAGGGCTGCATGGTGGGCTTTTCCGTTTGGAACCGAGACTCAGGAAGTCAGCAGGGGACTCTTTCCCTACTTGTCTCCAGAGAGAACAGAGCCATCTCTCATGTCTGAAACTTCAGTGAATGTAAAAGAGGTGGCAGCCTTGTACTGGGCAACAAGTAGTTGTATTTATGCAGCACCCCTGGGTCCAGGGCATCCTGGCACGGTAGACACCCGGATGACGTGACCCAGGCAGCTCTGGTAGCTGTGGCAGCCCTTGGTAGGTCCCTAGCTAGGCCGGTTTATAGGCAGAGCCCCAGTGAGGAGAGAGAGCGGAAGACAGAGGCTGAACCTCCTGATCCCAATCTCCAAACCCCTGGCAGGATGGGGAGGGCAGCAGCCTCCCTGGAGCTCTGCTGCCCTCCTGACCCTGCTCTGAGCAGCTCCGGGGCCACTCTCCTTCATAACGGTGGGGGGTGGGGTACTAGTGTATCTGCCACAGGTTATTGCTGGCTAAGGTTTTTGGCTATAAATCTGATGGTTACTTTATGGGTTAAGACAAATGCTGTCACTTCAGGCCCTTG
The DNA here is from genome assembly GCA_004027735.1 of Carollia perspicillata. Taxonomy (NCBI): domain Eukaryota; kingdom Metazoa; phylum Chordata; class Mammalia; order Chiroptera; family Phyllostomidae; genus Carollia; species Carollia perspicillata. Next base: position 24,232 of record PVKM010010410.1, read on the forward strand.
GGGCCCAACTCAGAAACTGGGCTGTGCCTGTGGGTCACTTTCAGTCCAACAGCCCTAAATGACTAGAATCTGTGGATCAAACCCAAAGGAGGCAGGTCACTAAAGTGTGGTCAGACAGGAGAAAAGAATGGATCCAAGAGAGTGTTTTCTGTGGTTAAGAGGTTAAGCAACAATTGTAGCCAGTAAAGAAAGCAACATCCAATACTAGACAGAAGCCCAGGAGGGTAGGGCCAGTCAGCAATTACATGAAACTGAAACAACATGAAGAACATGAAAGTGACCAGTTTGGTGATATGTGTGTGGCTTTAGAGAAACCCAAAGGTTCCTGGGTACTCCACTATGGTAAAGAATCTCTCTTCCTCACTCACCTAACTGGATAGGACAGAGCAGACCCACCCCAAGGCTTAGGCTACCATGATGTTTTGATTGCACTTAAGGCCCCTAATTCCATGCCATCCACTGGCCTCATGCTCACCAAACAACTGGCTTCAAATTGCAGGGATAGAAGCAGATACCTGTTTAGGTAGCCTGTTTTCTTTAGTGAGTATGTTACTGGTCTGTGGGTGCCAATACAAATATTTTGCCATTATCCAAGATTAAAAATACCTTTACTTGAAGAAAATACTTCCAATTGGAGAGAGAGAGAGAGAGAGAGAGAGAGAACAGTGTACCTCAGTTCTGATATTTGCCTACAGAAAGAGTGGGATTTAGGGGCTGTGACCCTCCCTGTTTAAGCAGACTAGAACTGCTTTTTCCAGTGGGAAAGAAAGCCTTGAAATAATTAGTATAACTAAGCCACAGGGTGAATCATATGCATATTGGTTTTGCTCTACCAATGGCATTCCAAGAGCTGCCAGGGTCCCTGAGGTTTACAGGTGACCTACCCGAATGAGCCAGAGCTGCACCAGTGGATAAGCAGACTACTGCCACGGTGTCCCTCCCTACTGCAGGTGTTGCTAGAGGCTATGGCTGTGGGCCTCGCTCAGGCAGAGCCAGCTAGCTGGGACACCCTGAGTCCTGTGTCTTGTCTGCAGCTCCGCAGCAAGCTGGTATGGGGAAAGGTGGAGTGAAGCCCTAGGGTTGCTGCGGCATATCTTTCTTGTGTATAAGGACACCCATGACCCCTCGCACATTTGTCATCCATCACTTCATTTCTCTTAGGGACAGGAGAAGGGAAATGAATTGATTACAGTGGTGTATTGCAGGGTACTACCTTTCATCATTTTGAACGGGAGTGAGAAACTGAAGAGCGGTACTTGGAGAAGTTGCTAAGTCTGCATGAAAGGGAGGAAAGGGTAGGAAAGAGGGAAAGGTGATTTCTGATACCTGCTCTTGCCTCTGATCCTTTCTCTGCTCTCCCTCACTCCAAGTAACACTTAAGAAGCAGAGTGGGTGGAACTAAGGCTATTTGCAGAAACAGATTTGCTCTGATAAAGGCTGGAAAGTATTTTCTGCACAATATGAACTTAGACCTGTTGTATCCTTGTCTTATGTGGTTCAGATAAATTTTTTATCATCTCACTTGGGTTAATATGCCAGAACATGAACTTTGAGTAGTCTTCACGTCAGCCCCAGGCTGACCCAGCCCCTTCATCTCTGGGAAAGCAGGGCAGGAGAGGGATGGGAGTGGCAGATGTCGCTGGATACGGCTGCAGCCATCTGCACTACTGTGAATCAAGGTTGGCTCAGACAGAAGGCGCGAGGGAGGAGGTGCAGCTGCTGATGGCTCAGACAGCTTGGACCTGTCCAGGCAAACAAGCCGCTCAAGTGCAAGAACAGCCAGCCAAGTAGGCAGAGCACGAATAAGGACTTAAAGCTTGAAATATCTGACAAGATATAGAGGGAGGGTAGGAAGCTGTCTGGGATTTCAACTGGTATCTGGCCTTGCCTCTCACTGCTAAGGCAGGCTCTTCTGCTACCAAAGGGTGGGACGTGATGCTTGGGAGCTGGTGGGCTGTACCTGCATGAGCATTCCCTGAGCTAGGATAAATCTTCATCTTACATTGCAAACACAGTTCTGGACTCTTCTTCCTCATTAATGCCCTCCAGAACAAAATCTAACTGCTGTCTACAGACGCCTATCTGCCCTCCTGTCATCTACCTAAGGTTAAGAAGCAGTGGGTCCCGTGTGTGTGTCAGGGGGCAGTTGGTGGTATGGGGACAGACCGCACCATTAATTACCTGGTCTGAAGTTGTGTGTCAGAACTGGCTACGGACAGTGCCTCAGGGGCGCCCGAAGGAGGCAAACATGTGCTCTGCTCTTCCACCTTCCTCGAAGGGGAAGGAGGCCACTAAGGATGTTCAAGTGCTATTACAGCTCCTTCTAGTGAAGGCTCTTGAGACCGTGGTTCTTGGTCTTGAGTACGTATTACTGGCATTGGGGAAGCTGTTAAAACATACCAATATTCAGACTGTAAATCAGTGGTTTTCAACTGCTGTGCCACAGAATTTTTAAAACATGCAATACCTGACTGTTTACCCAGGGGCACTGACCTCTTTTCCTTAGACTGTCAAATAAAAAAATAACAACAGCGGCCAACACAACCATAGCTGTCTGGTATCAATGAATAATCAAAATCATACCTAGTTTTTTTGTCAGATCGGCAAAAAAAAATTTTTTTGGTGTGCCATAGAATTTTATTAATTAGTGTAGGTGTGCCACGAGATGAAAAAGGTTGAAAATCACTGGTCTAGATAAAATTCAGCGGCATCTCACTGGGGTTGGGGCAGGACTTCAGTATTTAAAAAATATATGCAGGTTATTCCAGGCCACACCCAGAATGACAGCCCCTGCTCTACAGTCTAGAGGGGGCAGGGAGAAGACGAAGTAGTCAGATGGGCAAGATGGTTCTGTCACTAACTCCACAAGTACTTCTTGTATATTTAAAAAGCATCCTTACTCAAGGATATGTTTTTATTGATTTTAGAGAGAGAGAGGAAGGGGGAGGGGAGGGAAGCAGGGAGGGAGGGAAGGAGAGGGAAGCAGACAGACACACAGCCATGGATGTGAGAGAAACACTGACTGGTTGCCTCCCATATGCACCCTGACTGGGGATGGAACCTGCAGCCTTTTGATGTACGGGATGATGCTCCAACAAAGAGTCGCCGAGCCCGGGCACTTCTTATGCATGGTTTTACTTAAGCTGAGCTAGTGTCCACGAGTTTTCGTTCAGGTTCAGGAGGTGTAACTTCTATGGGAGCTGACCACGTAGCAACTGACTGACTGCCCTGGAAAAACCAAGAGAAACCATCCTATAGACGTGTCGCCCTCTGCAGAGAACCAGGTGAGGAGGGGAGGGAGGACAGACTGCTTAGAGACCCATGAATATCAAATGGGAGAAACCAGGCACAGACAGAATACCATTTATTCCAAAGAAAAGTGGGAAGAGAACCAAATGTCTTGTTACTGCCTAGCCATCACCAGCCAGAAGCCTTCTCTAGTCACAGGCTGCTCTACAAGCTAACACAGGCAGGGCTCAAGATCACCGCACAGTTTAGGTTCATAAGCCCAAGAGAATGAGAAACTACTTTTTAAAATGTTAGGTTTCTGACCCTTAGCCTAGTGGCTAAGGTCCCTGCCACAACCCTTCTTTGGTCCACTCACTCATGTGCATGCTTATTTAGAGCCAGTACAGTGACCGGCACGGTGCCAGCGGCTGGGGAACAATGGAGATGAAAAGCTTGGTCTTGCCCTTGAGGAGCTCAGTACAATGGGGAAGCAATTGTGATGGATAGTCTAAGAGTGGTGACAGGGGAGACAGGTGCTGGGAAGCTGGGAAAGCTTCTGCCTCCTCCCATCCAGAGAGTCCTGTGAAGAAATGCAGAGCAGGCCATATGCCTTGGAGTTTTACAGTTTACTTGTTCTTAAGACCAGGCCGAGGAAGAGCTCCCGTGGTTCGAATTCTGGATACGGGCATTGGACAGTGGTAGGACCGACTCCGCCCCCGGGGGTAGACAGATGCTCTGGGCCCTCTTGCAGCAGTGCCGGGGTGACTTCTGCACCTCTCTCAAGCTGGCATTTGCTGAAAAGACCTGTCTCAAGGCTTCCTCAGGGAGTAGGAAGGCACCCATAATCTCAGTAAATCTGATGGTAGGAAAGCTCTGGGCTGGCTGGGTGACCTTGGGCAGCCTGTAGCCTTCCCTCTGCTTCAGCTTCTTAAAGCAATACACAGTTTCACTTAATGTTTAAGTATAAATCACAAAGCTCCCTGAATCAACATGAGCCAGCAGCCTGCCCCTGAATGAAGAGGTGCTAAGCTAGGGTCTTAAGCAAGGCTGTGGTGTGTAAATACTGCATGGAAGCTTCCAGGCCAAGCTCCAGAACTCTATTTAGTTTGGCTGCAGCAAGCTGCTGTTTGCCCCATGAGCTGAGCAGCCAGAGCAGAATACTGCTTGGGAGTTGGAAAAGGCCCTGAGGAGGGCCACAAAAGAGCCCTTACATACTTGCACACAGAGCTAAAAACACGTGGGATCCTGGGAAGGGTGGGAAGTACATGTTTCAGCCCATCCCCCACCACAGTGTTAGCAAAATCCCACTTAGCAACGTGTTGAACACTGTGGAAATCAGGATTCTCCTGTGGCACGTGTCACAATGCCTTTAATGCCTTCTGTTTTCCAGGCGTGGCCAGAGAGGTCTTCAGGGTGGCGTGTGGGGGTGTTGGCAGGTGACAAGACAGATAAACTGTATGGCGGAACAGCTTTCAAGGCTGGGCGATGCTGAGGTCGTTCAGCAAAAGTCAAAGCTGTCTAGTTGTCCACTCTGAATTCAGATTCTAGAAATAGGTCTGTTTTTTTGTTCTTTGGGCCTATTCTGTTCTTTGCCTACCGAGAAGTTTAGGCTCCATATCACTCATGGGAACTTATTATCTGGAAAGGTCAGTCTTAGGTTATACAATGCCCAAAATCAAAGTTGATCTTCAGGTATGGAGGTCCAAATTTAATCTCTGAAAGCATGTGTTTTCAACCTTAGCTGCTCATTTGAAATACTTAGGGAGCTTTTAAGTTAAAAAACAAAAACATTTTTATTAAAAAAACAACCACCACAACAAAACCTTTGATTGGAAAAATCTGAAACACTGAAAATAGAGAGTAGTCATGAACTCCCATACACTGACCATCCAGATTGAATAGTTATCACAAGGGTCATATTTACTTCACCTATCCCCTTTTTCTTTGCTGAAGTATTTTAAAGCATATCCCAGACATGATGTCATTTCACCCTTCCATACTTCAGTCAGTGTGTTTCTCTAAAATATAGCCATTTTCTTAAATAACCACAATGCCTTTATCACACCTAACCCAACAAAATCACTCTTGGTTATCACCTAAAATAACTGGACAACTTAAAAGACGGTACATGCTGAAGCCAGAATCTTCGGAGGGAGGCTCAGGCGTTAGTATCTTTTCTAGGCTCCCGGTACCCCATGGTTCCAGTGTGCAGTCAGGCTGAGAAATCGCTGGCTGGATTAATCCAGGATCCTGTGGGGTCCATCACAAGCTGTGTGAATGCCCCGATCACATGGTACACAACAAAAAAGACAAGGAAAAGGTGACAGGTCATGGACTACAGTGAGGAGAAGGAAAACAAAAACATTAAGTCAGCAAGCCACAGAACCAAATCTCCTGCATAATGCGAGGCTATCAGATCCTCGGGAGTCAAGGCCTGCTCATTCAATCCCCCAGATCCAACAAAGAGGTCTGAGAGGCCAAGGAGAGTTGGTCCCAGCTTCTGGCCAGGCTGCTCATGGGGACCTCAGCACCTCACACCAGGCCAGTCTGCATTATTCCTCTTATTTCTAGGTCTTTTCTCTTCTGTGCATGCTCTCTGGCAACCTCAGCCTCAGCACCTGGTCTTAGGATTAATTAGGTCTGTGGTGAGGAGGGGATGCACCACAACTTCTTCAGTGTTGGCACTGGGGTTTGGACCACAATCTTCAATTTTATTTATTTCACTTAAAATAACTAAACAGAACATCCTGCAAAAAGATGAGGCTGTATCACTGCAGCTAAAAATACCTCTACTGAAGGCATCTGCTTACCAGCTCCTCAATTAGAGATGCTACGGGGCCCTTTGTGAGCTGTGTAGTGTTGGTGGCTCCACAGGGGCTCTGGGTGGCTGGGGATAATCCTTGAAGCAGTGACTAGTGACTGGGTGGAGGGGGAGCTGGTGAACAGCCAGCCAGCCAGCCAGCACAATTGTGAAACATCAGGTAACTCTTGCTTTATGGACCCACTGCCTAAGCCAAGAAACCTCTTAACGTTCTTCTGCAACAGGCCAAATGCCATCTGAGGATGACCCAAAATAACTGGGGACAGTTCTTGACTCCCTGAGGTTGACATGGGTATCATCATAACCAGAGTTAACACCACTCAGTCTGGCTCATGGTGCGTGTGGCGCTGGAAAATTTCCAAGTGTGTGTTGGTGATAATCAGATACGGGTGAGGCCTATGGTGGCCTGAGGCAAGGGGGACTTTAAATGTAGGCTTGATGGCAACTGGGGCTTCTGGAACTCTTTTTTTCTAGGTCCTCTTGGTACCTGGGTCATTTAGTCTAGTGCACTCATTTTTGCTGGGGAAGATGAAGCCTCAGGGAGGTTAAATGATTTTGTCCAGGTCATAGATTTAGTAAATGGAAAAGCTGGGACCTAAACATGGGAATTTTGCTAACAGTGTAGTGCTCCATTCCACTACACTATGCCATCCCAATGAATGGGTTCATTCCAAGCATTCCACAGTGCTGAAAGAGCTATATGGGAAAAGATATTTTCAGTTCTGGTGCCAAAGGGACCAGAGAAATCCAGGTGAGTGTTCCCTGGATGACCTGGGAATTTTGCAATCCCTGCAGGTTCTGGGGAACTCAAGGGTCAGAATCAGCAACTGAATCAGATGTTCAGTGGGAACAGTGACAACGCTGCAGACTGGTGATCTTCAGCCAGAGATCGAAAGCCATCCCTTCTTTTCTGCCCAGGAGAGTAGGAAACACATGGCATTAGCTTGATTCACGGCTGTCGGGAGAAAGGGGGCAACGATAAGGTCATGGCTGTGTGGTTTGAGGCAGGCACTGATCTTTGTCATTTTTTGGCATTGTATGTGACCCTTATGAAAGAATTTGGGAGCTAATTCAACATCATGAGAGGACTGGGTCAAAAAAAGTATTGAGGAAAAACAGAGATGTGGGAGAAAGTGAAGATTACTGGTTCAGGAAGAGAAGTGCAGTGCAGATCGAACAGGTCCTGAGTGCTCAGTGTGAGGAAGGGAGAGTCCAGAGTCCGATGTTGTCCAATATGGCCACCACTAACCACACATGACTATTTAAATTATTACATTTCATTAAGGATTCTGTGCCTCATTACACTAAGCACATTTCAAGCGCTCAATATCCACACATGGCTAGTAGCTCTATACGGGACAGTGCAGATAAAGAAAGTTCCATCGGACAGTGCTGGTAGACTCCAGTTGTCTTCTCGTTTCTTGCTGGCCACAATGAGTAGTTTCTGAGGCTCCTTTGGGGAAGAACTGAACTTGCGGAAGCTAGAGGACACCATTAACTAACTCTCCAACAAACCTACTAAACCTGGGAACGCAAAGCAGCTTAGGGCGATTATGAGCATGAGCCTCCCCATATACTAGGCTCGCCAGGCTCTATAACCCCACTTCCCCTAGGGCCTTTTCTGCATATTCGCAGCCACTCCGACCTTTGCATATTTTATTCCATATCTATTTTACACAGTTTTAATTGATGTTTAATATAGCTTAACTCTGCGTGGTGTTCCAAGCCCCTCTCACCAGGGGGCTGGCCGCTCACGGCAGAAGCACAATTAATAGCAACCCCCAGAAAATTATGCCCTGTATCGAGGCTGTCATTGCACCACATAAATGCCTATTATTACTGTTGAATTCTCCAGCCCTGACACCTCCCAATGTTTACGAGGTAGCAGATAAACCTCTATGTTTGTGCCTTCGCTACTTTACCACACCATCAGACTAAATATAGCCCTAGTGTGTATGTTTAGCTCCATTTAGCTGTGCTTTGGAAAAGGAGAAAAAAAAATCAGAGTTAATAAAATTAAATTGCCGGAAAATGTGATTTGTTCCTCCCCCACTTGACAACCCCTTAAAAGACAAACAGACGTCATTGCTAACAGGATGGGTAACCTCAGCTACAGGGTGGGGGCGAGGCCCAGATCCCGACAACACGCCACCGCTTTCGGATCAGCCTCCTGTGAGTGGAGGGCGCGGGTCTAAGCAGCGGGCGAGAGAGCACTCTGGGGCCCACCCTGTGCCCTGGCTGAACGCGGCTGAACACAGTGCTCGAACGAGAATCTGCCCAAGGAGCCCAGGGGCACTGCCACTGGGAAATCTCATGTGCTGCTTCGCCCCACCACTCTGCCTCTCCCAGTAATAGAACAAAGCAAAACAACAAGGAAAGTTGCCCCCCACCCCCAAAAAAGAGAAACAAAACCCCCTCAATTTAACACAGTTCCCACTTCCTGGTTGTTTCTTTGGGGCTCTTCTGAAGCTCAGTTTTTGGCATAGAGAGACATCAGCTCTTCTATGATCACATATCAGGAAGAGCAATGGAAAATTCCAGGTCTGCCAGACACCTGTGCTCCTCCCTCTCTGGCATGCCTTCTCGTCCTGCGCACGACGCTCTCTGTGCCCGTCTAGCAAGTCTTCTCTACTGAACACTGAGGCCCCAGGCGACTTCTTCCTCTGACTTAGCCTCCTGGCCTTTTCTCACTAAAATAATACAACTTAAGAGAATGTACATGTTTACCTCTTCTGTCTGCCTCCGTCACACACAACGACTCCCCTTTATATGCCACCATCAAAGTGCACTTGTCTGTATGGCTGGTGGACGGCCAGGTGGTAGGGGCTGTTGTCTGGGAGGCGGGGAGGGGGTGCACTGTGGCTGACACATGGGAGTGTGGACACTAGCTCTCCCATGCATTACTATTTGAAGGTGCCCCGGTGATTAACTTCTTCATGCCTCAGTTTTCTCAGCTGCTGTGAACAATCTGGGTTGGACTGTATAATGATTAGAGCCCTCAGAGCTATAAAATGCTCTAATTCCACATTCTGAAGGGTGCATGCTCAAGTCCTTGGAAACTGAATGGGTCATGCTTATTTCTATTTATAATTCATTTTTTATTTTTGCACTCAATGCAAAAATAAAAAATGTAGATTTCTATTCTAAGTTTTTCTAACCAACAAAGGAAAAGCTCTATTTTAGTTTGTTTGACAGGAAAATGTTTCTAACTAGATTGAGTTTCCAATATTACATTTGCTTTGCCTTTTCCCATCTCTCCTACAACAAGTTTCTAAAAAATCAGAACTGCTTCCTGTGCTCCGGCATGGCAGGAGCAAGACTGCCGTGGCTAAGGGAGAAGATGGTGCCGGTCTCGGGCCCCAGTGGAGCAGGACTGTTTGCCATCTGCTGCACTAGTTGCCTCATCTCCAAATTGGGCCCGGTCTGTAGCTTGCTGCAAATATTAGGAGCCAAGCCACGAGCGCTTCCTACCATGGCAGGCCTTGAACCCTTTGTACTCTGGCTGCCACAGCTTTCTTGAAACCGGGGGTCGCTTTTCTACTTAGGAGAAAAACTCATGCATTAAATGGAAAGAGATTATCCTCCCTCCCTCCGCAACAATCCCCAGCTATTTTGAAAGCTTTAGACTGAAAGGAAGACTGTCCAACCAAGCTGAGGAAGGTGATGGAATTATGGATTTCCAGAGACTTCCCCGGCCCCATCTATACAGGGCAGAATGGTTTATTAATGATCCATGGGAAAAGAACAATTGTTCTGCTGGAAGCTTCGCATGTAATTAACCAGCCTCACAGAGAGCTGGCTGCCTTTTCCAGGTCCGGTATCTGCAGACCGCGGAGCTACCTGATGTAGTGACACAGAGATTCTAGCAGAATCTCCCTACTGGGAGAGGGGCACCCAAAATAGTGACCTTCACCCACTGGGTGCTCAGGACATGTGACCGTGATGGCAGTGCTCTTCTGGAGAAGCCTGGTGTGTGCTCAGGATGAGGTGAAAGACTGCAAGCTCCCTGAGGGCAACAACCAGCTCCAGGAACCACAAGTTCCACTGGTCACCATGAAGTGCCCACTCAGGTAAGTGGCTTCCTCTACTGAGTGCAGAGGTCATGGAGCAGGGGCAGCTTCCTGGGAGCTCTCCAAATACTGCCTCCTCAGCTGAAACTCCGCACAGACAGAAGTTCCTTGGGAAATGGCTTGTGTTCCTCAAGGTAACAGACTTCAGCACTGCGGAGGGGCTGAGAAGGCTTAATCGCCCTGTGGGACAACAGCTGCTTCTATGTAAGTGTGCTGCTGAAGAACTAACAAAATTCGAACTATTACACCCAAAGAGAGACCAGACTGGGTTAGCCAAGCTTTGCCTTTGTAGTCAGTGTTCACTTCCCTTTTATGAGCCCTGGGGCTCGAAGACCCATCCTTATCCCATTAGGTGAGTGATGTAGGAAGTGTTTGCTATTTGAGATGCAGTTTTAAAAATGTACTCTTTAGTGCACGGCACCTGAAGTGTCACTGGGGCCAGGAGTGGTCCCCCCTCAGCTCTCCCAAGTGAGAATCAGAGGGTGTTCCCATTGACCGAGAGCAGGAACGAACGCGCACGCGCGTGCACACCCACACCCCCACACCCCCCCCCCCCCTTCTTCCCAGGTTGTTTCTGGAGTTCAGAAAGAGGCTGTTAAGAA
>PVKM010010411.1:0-34969 GCA_004027735.1 Carollia perspicillata
CCATCCCTTTCTCTTCCTGTTCTTCTTCTGGTATCCCTATTATACAGATGTTATTACATTTCATGTTGTCCTGCATTTCTCTTAATCCCTCTTCATTTTTTCTTAGCCTCTTTTCCTTTTCTTGCTCTTTCTGGGTGTCTTTTTCTACTTTGTCCTCCAGGTCACTGATCAAAATTTTAGCTTCATCTATCCTGCTTTTGATTCCTTCTACTGTGTTCTTCAGTTCAGATATTGTATTCTTCATTTTCCCTTGGCCATTATTGATAGTTTCTGTTTTATTTTTCTTGTTGGTATCGGTTGCAGTGAGTTCATTGTAGTTTCTCTGCAGTTTCTGGTAATTCACTGTGAGTGCATTTAGCCTCCTAATAACCATTGCTTTGAACTCAGTATCTGGTTGTTGAGTTGCATTTACTTCATTTAGCATTCTTTCTGAGGCTTCCTCCTTTCCTTTCATTTGGGGAGTGTTTCTTTGTCTTCCCATTGTTTGTGAGACTTTTTTTTTTGTTTCGTTTTTTTGTTAGCCGCAGCTTCTTAAATTGATCTGTTCTGACTTCCTGGGCTTATGGTGTGAACTTTTGTGGTAGAATCCCTTTGAGATTCAGTGGTGCAATCTCCTTGATCTCCCAAGCTCACTGGTTTTGGGCTGTCATTTAACTTGGATGTGTATTTGTCTTTGTGTTTCAATCATTGTTGGGTCTTTCTTTGGTGGGTCCTTCCCACCAGCTGGTTAACTGAGGGTCACTCTTTCCACCACTTGTATTTTTCTGTGCTGGTGAGGGCAGGTTGTGTTGAAAGTTGTTCTTCCATGTGTACAAGGTTTTGAGGATTCTCTCTTGCTCTTGTTCAGTTGTTTGTTGTGGGTATTTTCTCCATTATTTAGTTGTATTTCCATATAGGTTCTGGATTGAGGTTAGTGTGGCTTTCACTCTCTCCTTCACCTTCTTCTGTTGTTATCTGTCGGTAGTTTCTTTGTTGTTGGGTTTCCTCTTCCAGTGGGTATCCTGGTGTTCACAGTTTCCACCTACTCTTTTTTGTGATCAGTTAGAGAGGCAAGGCAAAATGATTTAAGACAGTGAGAGTGTATTCTATGACATTTACAGTAGCCACCAGTAGAGAAGAGATAGAAGATCCTTTGTCTATGTATAGTGGTAACTGATATTCCACCCAACTAGTCACTTTTTAGAAAGGATGGAAAGAAGATAAGACTCTTGTTGAGGAGGGAAGGATTGTGAGTTGAATCTAGAAAGCAGTGAGGCTGTGGGAGATCAGAGTAAAGGATAGTAAATGTGTGTAGTGTGTGAGATAATAGAGTTCACCACTACAGTAATAGATTTCAGGAAACCATGAAGAGGGCTAAGATCTAGGAAGGGTGTCATGTAGTAATTACAATTGTATGGAACAGCTATTATTTACAACAATAATGGAACAACAATCATATGACACAATTTATGTGATCTAGATAAGAAGAATAGGGAGTATAAGACCTTGAATAGTGTGCTAATGAAACACAAGTGAAGTGAAGTACAGTAAACAAGCAATACACTATGAAAGAGAGAACAGGGGAAACCTGTCAGATGATACAATTTAATACACCAAGCAACGAAGATGAAACAGAAAGAGAGGAATACAAAATACTATTAAAATAAAAGATGTAAGAATAATGAAAGAAAATAATACAAATATGCAATAACATGCAGGTTCTCTGTAATAACAAAGTGAAATTTGTCTCACTGTCTCAGTTATTGGGATGACCCCTCTTTGGGTCCAACTCTGGTCTTTTAATAGTTCTAGGTTTTTTTGTCTCACTTGTGGGAATTAAAAAAAAAAGAAGCAGAAAGAAGGAAGAAGAGATAAAATTGGAAAGAAAGGAAGAAGGAATAAAATAAGAAAGAAGGAAAGAGAGGAAAAAGAAGTTGAAAGATAAAAAAATAATAAAAATGAAAATAAAGAATTACTTAAAAATAAAAGAAAAAAAAAAGCCTCTTGCTGGTTTCAAACTAGCCAAACCAGTTTTGCCGGTCTTGCTGGCTGCAGCAGGCTGAGGGGTGATTGGTTTGGCTTTTCTCTTTTTCTGATCCTCACTCAGTCAGCCTCACTCCCCCCAGGGCTAGCAGTGTGCCTCTCCCTGGGGCTTTGGGTGTGGGATCCAGCCTTTCCTCAGACCACACTCCCAGGGGTGCAGGAATATGCACTTGGCCAGAACTCCTCTGGTCCCATAGATTCCCATGCACTCTTCCCAGGGCTATGGGTGTGTGCAGGGCCTTCCATGCTACCTCAGGAGTGCTGCCGGCTAGGTGGGGAGGATGCCAGAGTACCTGCTACAGGAGAATTCCCCAAATAGTGTCTCTTTTTTCACTTTTTTAAAAGAAATTCCTCCTACTCAAGTCTGCCACTCTACCTGGCCTCTCACACAGCCCAATTCTCCAACCACCCCAGGGACTATCAGGGTCAGGGCCCATCAGGGCCTGTCATGGCCCAACTCTCAACTTTCCCCAACTCTCAACTCTCCCCAGCCTGCATCCAGAGACTCTGTGGACTCACAGCCCCTGTGTGTTTGCCCCTTTGTCCTTTTTCCCCTCTCTGTTACTTCAAGCAACCAGGTCTCTTCTGGTGTTGCTCAAACCTTGTTTGGCCAGGGAGGAAGCCATTGTCCCAGCACTCTCCCAAGAACCCTGTGGCAGACCTGTTGGGTGCCGGACCTGGGGCTGCAGCCACCATGTCCCAGGGTCCTTATTGTCCTGAAGCACTCTCCTTAGCATCTGGTTTCTCAATGTCCACTACAATTTTTGGTCTCCTATCTTCATATATGATGGCATACTGTTGTCTGTTTGCTCTGTTCCTCCATAGATAGGCTAGGTTTTTCTCTCATGTTTAGGGGGAAGTGGAATCTGGTCCCTCCTACCTCACCACCATCTTCCCTCTTCCTGATTTCTGTACTTCCCTCTCTCTAGGTTATCTTATCTAAGTATCATTTGAACTATATCTCTTCTGTCCCCTTGATATCTTTCTCCAGCAATTATCTCTGCTCTCCTAACCTTCCAACTATGAGAAAGAACTCTGCCACTCCATTTTTCTCTCTTTCAGGCTAGTATTCTTCAAAGAGAAGTTTCTTTTCATGGTATCCGTGTTCTAGTCATTTGTCAATTCACTTCAATGAAGCTCAAACTAAGGTTATCATGGACCTCTTGATTACCAAACCCAATGTCTTGTTTTCAGTATCCATTCTTCTGAATGTTTCTGCAGCTTTTTCACTATGCAATTGGCTATCTCATAGTTCTTGAAATTCTATCCTTCTTTAGAATCCATGATACTAATCTTTTGTTCTCCTACTTTTCTTAGCATTCCTCATCAGTCTCATTCTGTGGCTCTTGTTCCTTCTCTGCCCACCTCTTACACTTGGGTTTCTTTAGGGTGTTTTTTTCTTTCAGGGATTCTAATGTCTTTTATCATATAAATATTACACAAATAAAACTTATATTAGGTATAAAAAACTTTACAATCTGTACATGTTTTTCATAATAGTTCTTTTACATAATACATCTTTAGACAGAAATTCACAAATAGTAAAAATACAAGTCAATTACCAAAGCAAATGAGAAGTGATATTACTGTTAACAAAAAAAAAAAAATGTCATTGTTTTGGTAGATAAACATATGCCCAAACTTATTTCAAGTCAGTACAAGACACAAAATTTTGTATCCTAGGCTTAACAAACCAAATATCTGTTCCAGATTATTTCTGTAGCTTCACACTAATAATATTAATTTACACATTGTACTTCTTGGCCCGCTAGGTTGTAAAAACCTATGGTGAAATTTGTGCTTCCTATCTATTTTAGTGATAAGTTTTGGAATGCCTAAGATCTTCTAGCCTTGTTAATGTGACAAAGGAAACTGTGACCTTTTGAATTCCTATAAATTACAGAGTATTTACATAGAAACTAACCTGGAGTCTGTATTTGGGGTAGAGGGGAAGAAGAATGAAAAAAGTTGTTACATGACTATGTTTAAGGGAAATAAAGCAGTAATGCTTTTTGTCTTTACCAGAGGAATAACAGTGAAGAATATAAATTTGGAAGATTATCATAAACTCATGTTGTTCCATATAAGGTAAGTAGCAAAGTGCTTCTATAAATATACACACAAGGTGGTGGGATTTTCCAGTTTTGATTTAGGAAAATGGTAAGCTTGTATGTAAAGCTATCCTTTTTTTTTTTCCTTCAAAACAATGAGGAAAGCCCTCAAATGAGGACCTCCAGGATATCTTTATTTTTATTTTTATTTTTTTTAATTTAATTTACTTTTAATTCTTGTTCAAGTACAGTTTTCTGTCTTTTACTCCCATCCCAGCCCTCCCCATCTCCCTCCCACTTCCACCCCCCCTAGATTTTGTCCATATGTCCTTTATATTTGTTCCTGTAAACCCTACCCCCTTTTGCCTGAAATTCCCCTGAAATTCTCTCCCTTCTTTCCTCTGGTCACTGTCAGCCTATTCTCTATTTCAGTGTCTTTGGTCATACTTTGTTAGTTTGCTTCATTGTTTAAGTTCCTGTTAAAGGTGAGATCCTATGGTAATTGTCTTTCACTGCCTGCTTAATTTCACTTAGCATAATGCTTTCCAGTTCCATCCATGCTGTCCCAAAGCGTAGGAGCTCCTTCTTTCTTTCTGCTGCACAAAATTCCATTGTGTAAGTGTACCATAGTTTTTTGATCCATTCATTTACTGATGGGCACTTAGGTTGCTTCCAGCACTTGGCTATTGTAAATTGTGATGCTATGAACATTGGGGTGCTTAAGTTCTTTTGGATTGGTTTTCAGGGTTCTTAGGATATAATCCTAATAGTGGAATTGCTGGGTCAAAAGGCAGATCCATTTTTAGTTTTCTTAGAAAATTCCATACTGTTTTCCATAGTGGTTGTACCATTCTGCAATCCCACCCACAGAGAACTAGGGCTTCCTTTTCTCCACATCCTCTCCAACACTTGTTGTTTGTTGGTAAAGCTATTCTTTAAAACACACTGAAAGCTAGTCACTAACTTTGTTATTAAAGCTCAATACAAAGAGATATGCAAATTGGAACCAGTCTTTAATCAAAGAAACTTCTTAAATGATCTGAATTCTCCAAGGAAACTACACTGTATACATGTGCTTTGTATTCTGATTAAGACTTGGTGTTGTTGGCTTTAGGTTCGGAACTTCTAATTGTTGGTATTATATTCTTGGTACATTGGTCAACTCGTTTATTAATTTCAAGTCAGTTTGCTACCAGGTTTTCCAAGTGTGGAAAGTAAGTCCCTTCCCAATCCCCTTACAGACAAAGAAAATGGTCATATGAATTTTTTAGAGAAATAGAGAGTCTGACAAACGAGTTTATGAACAGTCGCCTAGATAACTAAATTAGCTCATATATCATTAACCTTTATTGATATATATCCCATAGGCCTCTTACTTATGATTTTGCCAAGCAATATAATTTACATTGTGAGCAAATTCTTCACCTTATAACAAACTGAACTTTATACTTGTGAATTTCTGTAAATGACTAAAAGTCATTTATTTCACTTGTACATTTTATGGAGAAAAAATATTCCAAGTCACATGCATGCTTGATATTATATATACATAATAAATATACATATGTACAGTCTGTCAGCTGTTATTGAAGGCTCTGATCCAAGTAGCTTATTTCTAAATAATATTAATAGTGAAGGCAGTATAAGCACAAATTCAGCTAAAAAATAGTTACAATACTTAAAAAATGTAAATATGACACATAAAGACCTAAACTGACTCTGTTAAAAAACAACAGCCATAGAGTCCTAATTCTGTCCACTGTAGATTATACAAGGACAAACATGTTTGCATTATGTTTAGCTAATTAGCCAGTATTGGCCATGTTTTCAGGTGTTTTATATGACTGTGAAACTAAAACTATGAATTGATCTGTGACTGGACAATGTCATGTTATTTAACAGCCCCCTCACCATTCGTGCCTACATCTTTAGAAATTCATTTCCAGGTAGATGTCCTCAGGTGTATGAATGTAGTGAGGAAGGAGTGGGGAAAGTCTAACTGATTAGATTTGAGGTAGTGAATTGGGAACCAGATTCATGAAGAATGCTGGCATGTAGAGGATGTGAATCTAATATTATAAACAAGCTTTGGATGGAAGAGAGTAAATCCCTCAGTTCACAGAAAACTCCAGGCAGATTCATTTTCCAGGGATTTTAGTTCTAAGGAAGAAGCAGCCGGGCAGGCTACATAGAAGCTACCTTGTCAAAAAACTATAGATATGTTTTTATCACACTGTTGCTATCAGTGTGAAAGGAAAAAGGTTTTGGTATGAATGGCAACAATATGGCATTCTTCAGTTTTCCTTCCCTTTGATTCAACCGAGTGGAAGAGAAAACAATACCACATACTGGAAAAAAAGAGTAGCTTTTCTTTTTTAAAGTACCCCTTTCAAAGCTGGTCACTCCAAGGTTCCTTGGTGTTTCTGGTAATGAGCTTGTGAAATGAGGTCTCTGATACACCCATCCACAGATTGTGCTCCTTGAGTCTCTGGGCTAAGAACAGTTACCTTGTTCCATCTGAGCTAAGACATGATTGCTTTATGCAAGTTGGAGGCTTTCTATTTTCTTCTGTGCATATTTCAGTTAGATCTTTAGAGCATCATTACCTGCTTTCAGTACATTTATTTCCTGTTCCAGCTCTTGATAAGTTGGGAGTCTGAGGCAACAGAGCTCCTCCTTTTATTTATGAGGGAGTGTTTATTCTCCCACTTGACTAAAGTCCACTATCTGACCAAGACTGGACTGGGACAGGGAGATGTCAGACTGGGAAGCACATACAGCATGTCCTGGGCTGTCTTCCCTGTCTTCCACGGGGAAGACAGTGCAAAAGGACCAGAAAGGCCCTTGCTGCCACTCCATGGCAGTAATTTCATCTGTATGGCCTTGTAGGCCACATTCCTCTTCAGCCAAACAGAGATCTTCTGTGAGGACACCCCCATGAGCATGATGGTCTGATTCTTACTTTCTTCACCTTGTTCCACAGCTTTCCCATTAGGGAACGTGAAAGGTCCTTCCCTGGGTGCATGGAGCAGATCTTTGGATCCCAGTGAGCAAAGGTTGAATGTTGGGCCCACAGAGGTGCTGTTCTCCATGGAAGCTACTGAGTTCTTGGTGTGCTTCTTGAATGCAAACACAACCACATATTTGCATTGTTTGTGGCACTTCATCCCATAGCCTTAACATAGATATCATTGTTTGATCACTCCCCAGAGAAATCCAGAACAGTTGTCACAGAAAGTAGGCTTCAGGTAGGTTGTCCCCTGGAAGTTGTGAGGAAAGCCCAGGCCCAGCTTGGAGTAGATTGAGCTGGCCCTCATGAAATAGGGCATGATCTTGTCCCTGCTAATGAGGCATTCCCTGTCTTTGTCCATTACACAGAAATAAAATGGAAAACTCGCAGCAATATTTCAAATTCTTCCTGAGAAATGTATCCATCTTTGTCATGATCACAGTTCTTGAAGACAGAATCCACCATCCTCTGGACATGTTGGCTTATAGTCTTTGAGTCAGATTTGGGAGATAGTCCAGAGTCCCAGTCCACTATTACGGGTGGCTTTGAAGGTGTTAGTGGTGGGTCTATGTGGTTGCTTGGCTCCTGGGCATCAGAAAGCTCATAGATTTCATACTCAGTGTAGTAGAGGTCTGGGGATAACATCAGCAGGTGCACCAAGTCCTCGTTGGCCTCCAAGGGCAAGGCCACCACTTGCAGCTGGACCAGTTCATTGATATGATTGTAAAGAGCCAGCAGCTTGTGGACGTTTGTTCACCTTCCCATCCTCCAGGTAGTTAGGCATGGCTTCATACAGGGAGATGAGGTCCTTGAGGTGAACCTCCAGGATGGGGATCTTGAAGTAGGTACAGTCCCTGTAGGCTGGTCAGTAGTTGTCATAGTTTCTACGGAGGACAGCAGCTCAGTCATCTGGCCCAGGACCTTATTGATTTCATGTGGGGCATGTGAAATTGTATCCTTGAGTCTGGAGATTGAGCTGTGACATAGGTCTCCTATCACAGCCATTAAAGTATTGAAATTCTGTAGTTGGTGGAGCTCCTGAGCCACCTGGGTGAACTTGATGAAGACTTCAGCTCACAGCCGCGGGGTGGGGCAGCTGAGCACCATCAGCTGCTCCCACTGCGGGATGCCATTGCACAGGGCTATGAACTGCTCCATGGTGGGGTTCTCCTTCACACAGAGCTGTTCACCTGGTAATTCTGGTAGTCAGAGAAGGTTATCCTCCAGAAGGACTTGAACTCAAGGTAGGTGAGGTGCTCCGACAGCTCTTCCAGTTCCAGATGGTGAAAGAGCAGTGAGACTTTCCATTTTTTGTGTGCGTTCAGTTTTATCCTTTGAGTAAGCTTCCTGGACCAGTTACGGCATTGATTTGAGTTGTGTCGATCAGGGGGCAGTGTAGCTCCTCTCCTTTAGCTTTCACCAGTTCCTGAAACTCCTCCACAGTGTTTGTCAAGCTGGCATCCATCTTAAACATGATCCAGAACTCTTATCCAATACCTCACAAAATACCAAATCTTCAGGCAAAGCCTTGGTGAATTCTTTGCCAAGGCCTCCTTATACAGGGAGATTACTTTTCGGAGCAGCTCGGTAGAGGAAATGATATTTCGATGCATGGTCAGCATGACATGCAACAGCCGGTTTCTATCTGCATGAAAGGACTGAATGCAGCTATAGATGAAATTGTCCAGGCTGGCTCTTTTGGCCACATTTCCCAAAGACACCATCATTCGGGACTGGGTGATCTGAGCCAGGTTGGGATGGGAGGGGATGGGTCTACTGGCTGTCTTTGCCTCTAGTTTTGCTTCAGGGGCAGTTCTGCAGCCATGGGAAGGTTTCCGAGGAGCCTCTCTCACCTTGCCCGGGGTACCCATGGCTGAGGCCACGCTGGTGAACCGTTTCACCTAGCACAGCTAGACGGGCTCAGCGGGGCACATCACATAACCACCGCCGCTGCCCCTGGTGTGGCAAGAGTGTCCCTTTGCCCCTGGCCTCTCCATCACCAGGCAGCCCACCTGCTGCTCTCTGGTTTCCTTAGGGTTTTATCCTCTATGCTAATCTCATCTCTCCTGGGATGAATTTATTCCATTCCATGGGTCTTACTTTCGCACTTTAATTAGACTTTCTTTAGGAGATTCAGAACTGTGTTGGCTATTAAAATTGCTCTAAAGCCTAATTTAAAAAGAATCCTTGTCTGTGGAACCTTCTTATTCTCCCAAGTTGATGTACTTCCTCCTTTTTTAACCTCCACAGGATTTCTCCTCATCTCTTAGCTGACACTCTTTACATCAAACTTTGTTTGGTAGCTGTTTGTGTGCTTGCCTTATTCCTTCTAGTAGATTGTAAGTTCCTTGAAAGCCAGAACTTTGTCTTTTTTTATCACCACATTTTTTAGAATTGAATACAGTGCTGTGTCAATGATAGGGGATCAATATTTATTGAATGTAACAACTATTTTCACAAAAAGATGAACTCTGATTCCATCTTCTGAAATTTCCCTAGGTTGAGGCCTTTTTTGAGCCATGTACCACTATTAGACAGTGACAGGGTTCTTCTTATGAAGCTGCTGCAGATTGAGGATTGCAGCTGGATCTCTGCAATGAATGCCATGAAATATTCTTCCTCAGTTTGGGCAGAGCAAATCTACAAATTCTCTTAAAACTATTTCCATATTTGCACTAAAGGAGATCCAGTTCCAAAAAGAGGCCAGCCTGACTCAGGCAGGCCAGCTTTTCATATGGTAGACACTGAGTTCTGAGCCAAAGATCTGGGTCCAAACAGCAGCAGTTGGAGGGATTCCATGCCACTATCAGGGAAACCTCTAATAATATCTATCTTGCTTGTTGTTTGCTTACCTGCAGGACCCCTG
Source organism: Carollia perspicillata (assembly GCA_004027735.1). NCBI lineage: Eukaryota > Metazoa > Chordata > Mammalia > Chiroptera > Phyllostomidae > Carollia > Carollia perspicillata. Next base: position 9,950 of record PVKM010010411.1, read on the forward strand.
CTAACCTGCACACATATTCCTCTGCTCTCTACCCAAACACATGGCCATTGGCCTATTACCCAAATCATTGGCCTGTCTGCTGGCACTAACAAAGCTCTCATCACTCCTTAAAATATAGGTTGATAGTTACTTGTCCTCTAATACAAAAACTTATAATTCTTGCTTTCCTTTTTATTACTCTTTACTTGTTATTTTGCATGAACATAACATGTTTAATTTTAATATGTATTTGCTTAATACCTACTCAATATGTATGTCTTGACCTAGATTGCTTATATTACACTGTAAATTCCTAGAGGATAGGGATGAATGTGCTTAGCTCAACTTGATGAATTCCTATCTCAGCATCATTTGAAATCTGCACTTAATGAGTGAAAATATCTCTGATGATAATTTAACACAATCTGTTGGTCTTGGATCTGAATATATCTGTCTTTAAAATCTATGTTGATTTATTAGCAGTGCAAATATAGCCTATGTTCTCATGATCTCAATAAAATCAGTATGACTTTGAAACAGTAACTCATAGACATCTTCCATCATATTGAAAACTTAGAAGGTGGTATACTTAGTCAAAAATAAATAACTGCAGTGTAACAAGACAGAATATATGTATCTTCATGATGGCAGTGGCAACAAGCTCTCTCAAAGGAAGCAGCAGTTACATCTGGCAGGGTTTTAGGAAAAGACTTTTGAAGGACTTTAGATAAGATAAAATCAGTTTTGTGGTTTAGATTGGGGTTCTCTTGGCTGACCTATGGAAGATGAATCAGAAGAAGACAAGAATTAAAATAGGGGGTACCAATGAGAAAAACAATTTAAAAAGCAACCCCTGATATCTGACCTGATACTTACAACCCGTTAGACATAAACAATCTCACAGAACACCAACATGAGGGGATGTTATTCTGAGAACATAATAAAGTGAAGCAAAACAAGTTCACTTCACAATTTTGTCTAAGCCCAGGTTAAAACATGGCCACTGTACCACCCACAAAATACCAATCATCCTCCTCTTTTTGCTAAAACTTGTAGCTCATACTTCTCTATTAATTATGGCTTTATTTCCACTCTAGTCTATCTATCATATACATAAGAGTTACAGAAATGCCCAATCATAAAATTACCCATGTTTTCTGACAGTATCCAGTACAGAGTGAAGCCCTACTTATTTAGATCAACTAAATCCAAACCCTGTAATAGGTCATTTTAATACACTCTTACTGGAATAACCCATGGTTCCCCACAGTATGTATTCTGCCCCATTGTAAGGAGTAATTAACCCCACAGTATGTGTTCTGCCACACTGCAATGAGTAATAAACCCAACTTATTCAACTACTGATAATCTTTGGCTAGAGGACATTGAAACTAGTAAGAGTGTTACAGGTATATATACAAGCATTGGCAAAGGCATGGTATATCACCAGTAACTCTAACAGTGTTTGTCACATACATAGACACTCAATAAGTACATATTGTATGAATGAATGACAGGATAATGGGTAGAGAACTTTCCAGAAAATATAGAAGGGGTTGGAATCAGGGGAGCAAATGGTAAAAGATCGTTGTTAACCAGAGAAGTTACATGTCTTCCTCTGTAGTGAAGTCAGAGATACCATCCCATTTAATCCTAGGGTATTTCCCTAGAATCACTTGAACTTTTCTGCTATCCCATCATGGATAATGTCATCTAGCTCAAACTTGAGAATAATATCATCACCGTAGATTTCTTTGAGTAACAGAAGCATCATCATTTACAGAATGTTTGTGAATTGATTAATTTCAAATGTTATGACCGTTTTTAATGTTTTACTTGTGCAACATTTCTTATCAATAGAGCTGCCATGATTTTGTAATTTTGTGAAGAACATTATGACAATCTTAATTGGCCACTGATAGACTGGATTGCCTCAGACTGTACTGATTTCCAACCCTGGCTGGTGTGGCTCAGTGGACTGAGCACCGGCCTGTGAACCAAAGTGTTGCTGGTTCAATTCCCAATCAGGGCACATGCCTGGGTTGTGGACCAAGTCCCCAGTTGGTGGTGTGTAAGAGGCAAGCATACATTGATGTTTCTCTCCCTCGCTTTCTCTCTCCCTTCCCCATGTCTAAATAAATAAATAAATACAATCTTTTTTTTAAAAAGAATGTACTGATTTTTTTTCCCCATCACTGAAGGGGTGTTCATGTAGAGGCTAGCTGACCTCTTGCTTAGGATAAAATACTTGGAATCTAGGCATCATGTAAGAGTTGAATTAGATAAATTTGAAATGCCCATTGTAACTCAGAGCTTCTAAGATTCTGCTAATGCATGTCCAAATAGTACCATTTCCCATTTTAAAAGCTATTGTGTTTTCAGGGTTGTCATCTTACATTTTCATTTGTTTGACTTAAAACTTTTGATATCAGAAAACAAATTGAAGATTTTGAAAACCATGTCACATGCAAAGGAGTTTACATTATGACAAATACTCTAAGTAGTCTTTCCTAAGACTGTGGGGTGATTGAGGAAGGGAGGGAGGGAGAGAGGGAAGGAGGGAGGGAGAGAGACAGAGAGAGGGAGAGACTTTGAATGAAAATCAACTGTTGAATTTCATTTGCTTTCTACTAACAACTTAGGATTTCATCCATATCAAGAAACACTAGAATGATTGGGGAGTTTTTTACTTTTTACAAAGAAAGAAGCTATTTGTATTTGTCCAGTGACACATAAAACTGGTTGTTCTTTCAAGGACCATCAGGTTTATAGTTTCAGGAGCCTGCTTTGTGAATTCCACTGGATATTTTTACGAATGCAAACTGACTGGTCTTCCAGAAAAGCCTGCTAGCTTCTAGGTGTTTAGTGAGGAGAACAGTATGAGGGTGAGGTGGCCAAATAAATAAAATGTACACAATGACTGAGGGAAGGTGGTTAGAAGAGCTATGCTATGGAGACCCTCCTAACCCCAAATCTGGCACTCTCCCTCTAACCCTAGCTCAGAATACAATATTTTCCAAAAGCTACAATCTTGGATAAAATATAGAGGAATGCTTTGATAGAAAATCAAGAGTCTTATGATGTAGTCTGTGTCTCAGATAAAAATTACGTATGATGACACCACCACCCCTGTGCCCTCCTTAACATTGCCATGTCTTTCTCCTGGATTCTTTAAAGGTGCTTGGGTAAGTCCAGATCCTATAATGAATCAAACTACTAATACCATTTCCTCTCTAGTGATCTGAGACTTTTTGTTCCAGCACATAATCATGCAGGATTAAATAATGTTTTTTGAGTGCTTATATATAGTACACACTCTACAAACTATCCTCACACTAACTAGGCAAAGCTGGTAACATTGTTGCCATTTTACAGGTAAGTGAACTGGTGCTTGGGTTAAGTGACTTGCCCAAGGACACACAGATATTAAATAGAAAATCTAAGATTTTATTCCTGGTCTGTTTATCTCCAAAGTGAGTCTTTTCACTCCATTATTTGTTTATGAATTAATTAATGATAGTTTTAACTACTGTGATTTTATATTTAAATCACCCCATTTGATTTTTTCCTTTGGTTAAATTGACTACATAATTGTCCAACATGGTATAAGCCTACTGAATATGATGTGTATATTCACATTCTTAGTTGAAAGATACAGTTTTACTGTAAAGATAGTTTTTCAAGCTAACATTATTTTTTGCCACTGGTCAAATTTTAAGCTTGTGGTAAAATATAATCAACATTAGCATTGGCTGATTGGTCTCAGGTTTTTAGCATTTCAACAGCTCAGAACTCCTGAACTTGAACTCCTGAACATTTTTCTTCTCCCTATCACTTTGTCCCCTGCTAGGTACTGATTACATGGGTTGCAGGTTGGACACTGAACAACTCTATGGAGTACCATTCATGTCATAGTCTGTGAATGACATCAAATTCCTTTCTCCTCCACTTATTTTCTGAACATACTTATTGTGTTTAGGTTGTGTGTGCACACTTGCGTGTATGCACACACACGAGAAAAGAGAATCATCTGACAGAAAAATGAGTTAAAGAGCAAGTGATGATGCTTACAGCATTAATTAGGAATTGTACCGTCAAAAAATGTAGGAAGTGTGGAACCTGAAAGTTTAAACTCTGACAGTAAATCTTTCTCAGACCTAAAAATAAACAAAGTGGCAAAACAAATTATGAATTTTCTCAGATATTCTATTCTTGAAAACTCAGACACCGATATATCCAGTCAGGTAAGCTGCTTGTTTCTGGTGTTGAGTGACATGTTTTGAAATTTTAACTTTGTCAGAAGAGAGGGAAGGATAAGAAAGTGCTGACTAAAGGCTTCTCCTTGACCTAAAATACAAAAAAGATTCCCAGTAATAAATGGCTTCCTGATCTGAAGAGATGCAAGCCTTCCTTCTGGAAAGCATTTTAGATTAGGTCTATGGAACAGAATCAAGAACTTGATCAACTGTATACCTAACTAGTTCCTACCACTGGAGTCTTTGAAGGGAAGTAATTGGATGCCCTAAAGGTATACTGTTTTCTGTCCAAAGATGGGGCACAATGGCAGTGGTAAAGGCCATGTGGAGGGAGCTAAATGCAAAGCAAATGACATTACAAGAAATTCAAATAAAGTAAAAGAAGAAAATTATGTGTCATTTGGATGAGACAGCTTTTCTTCATGTGGGGTCTAGAAACGTCAGGAGACTGAAGACTTCTGTTTTGAATGTTTTCCTTTAAGAGTCTGTATTGGTTTGTTAAGGCTGCCATAACAAAATCCCCCAAACACTCAGTCCATAATAAAGTCTATATAGACTTCTTAGATGTGATGATGCCTTCAAATATGAAAGAGATTGAAAAAAGATATATTGTACCTGCAATTAAAATATTTAGGTATCATTTTTGGAAAGTCACCTATATTCAGCATATGAAGAAAGGCCCACTCCTAGCATTTGAAGAGCCTGGAATAGTAGTACAAGTGGAGGCCCATATATCATTTTATGTAAACTGATATTAAAAATTTTAAAATCATACTAACAGGCTATCAGATGAAATACATTCTATTCTTCCACGTTGACAAATCTGTCTTCATAACAATACTGAAGGTAGGATCCAATATAGACTCCTCAGACTGCTCAGTACTCTGCACCTGTAGATGACAGTACACTTCTCTTCCCAATCCAGCTAAGCCCCACCTCAGGACGGGTCTCCTGCAGAAGCATGTGGATACTCCAGGCCATGTGTTTAAGTCTCTTATGAATGGCCATGCTTAGGATCCCCTAGATCTAGGTGTGCACATGCCTTGTTATGGTGGGCTCTAGGAGCACAGACCTCAAGAAAATACCTGAGTAGGCCTCAGAAGCAGGCTGAGGTCACTTGGGAAGTGAATTCTTGGGTCCTGGGTATCTAAATTGATATCTAAATTGATATCTAAATTGATATCTAAAAGGGCCAAGTGTGGGATTTAGGTGAGCACTTTCTCTTTGCTCTGTGAACACTTGAGATGTTGGTAAGGGGCATAGCCAGAGAGGAGCCAGAACAGATTTAGTTGTGTAAACCAGGGTGGTGTAATGGACAAGGCACTGTGAAAAACAGGCCAGAGCTCTGCTACTCTTCAACTGTGAGACCAAGCTCTTCACTCTTTTAGTCCTCTAAGATGGTTTAACAACATCCCAGTTAAGTGGAACATGATGCCAAGACTAGGCAGGAACCAGGGGCATTTGTGTGTCACCCTGCAATGAGGAAGCCAAACATAATCAAGCAAGAACAGATAAGTCAAAAATTATCTTCGAGCAGTAAGCCACATTGAGAAGAATGCCAGTGCTCCTACTGAGACCTTGAAAGCTAGCAAGAGGAGCCCAGGTTGTCTCCAAAATCTTGGTCTATGTGACTGGATCAATCCCTAACTTCTGCCAGAGATATCCACTGGAACTCATCCCAGGTCCTGTTGTGTTCTCATAACAGAAATGTGGGATATGAATGCTGCTGGAAAAATAGAAAGAACTAAGGAGAAAGAATTTACCAATGTGACTCCAGCCAGTTCTGGCAAAGGGAGATGGGAAGTAGGTCTTGCAGACAACTCTGCTGCTCTAAAGGTATGCTCAGGAGTGGATTGCAGGTTGATAATTCTCCAGCCCTTATCCCACCCAGGAGCAATAACCCAGCAACTAGGCCAGTCCCTTTGTTCTCATTTATACTGGAAAAGTAACCTTCAGAAACTTGGGTTTCCAAGCTACCGTCTAGTGGGGTATGCACACCAGTCATTTGGCAGAGAGCTATTTCTTTCTTTTATTATTTTTTTAAAAAAATTATTTCTTTTTAGAGAGGGTAAGGGAGGTAGAAACAGAGGGAGGGAAATATCAATGCGTGGCTGACTGTCTCGCACACCCTACTGGGGACCTGCCCCCACAACCCAGGCATGTGCCCTGACTGGGAATTGAACCAGCGACTCTTTAGTTTGCAGTCTGGCAATCAATCCATTAAGCCACACCAGCCAGGGCATAGAGAGCTATTTCCTTGATACAACATGAATCTATTGGTTTCTGCTTTCTCAGTTAACTTCCTTGCCCTGAATCCAATCAAGAGGATGACTGACTTTGAGAAAATGAAATGCATAAGTGAGCAAAACTATCCATGTTAAGTCCAGCTTCTGGCTTTTCCCTCTCTCTCTCCTTCCTTTTTCTTTTGCCATTTCTCACCTTTCTCACTTTTCTCTCACCTTCACCCTTATCCCTCCCTTTTTTCCTCCCTCTTTTTGACTCCCATTCCCTCATTCCCCTCTTCTCCTCTCTCCCTCACTCCCTGTTTCCCACCACCTCTCCTTTCCTCTCACTACTTCCCTCTCTCCTTCCCACCTCACCTCCTCCCTCCCTTACTCTCTCCCTCTTTTCTCTCTTCCCACTTTCTTTCAAACTCTCTCCCTTCCCACTTTTTCTCCTCTCTTATTTTGCCCCTCTCGCTCCTCTCTCTTTTCCCCTCACTCTCATTTACTCATTACCTCTCCCCCATTTCATTCCCTTCCTTTCTCTAATTCCCTATAGGAATTATTGCTAGTCAATAGATTATCTAAATTTAAAAATGTTTGAGTCTGATGTTTATTATGATTTCATTAGAATACAACTTTCTTTTCAACCAGTTTCATGCAGCTAAGCAAAAAGAGGATAGCATTATTTACAACAAAGAGTTAGATCACATCCCTCACCTTTCTATCAGTCACAGTCACATTTATCCTGAGATTCAAGGGAAAATCTCACAGTGATATCTTAGAAAATTCTGCTTACATCTTTATTAATGTTTTTCCCCTCTCAGTTCTGGATGGGGCCTCATGGGGGAGCTGCTATCTCACATAGATAAGAGTGTATTGTTGTTTAACAATGAGTGCCTTTTACAGAGAGCAAAAAAGCTTGACTTTTTTTTTTTACAGGATAAAAGGTTCTCAATCCTTATTTTCTTGCAGGTGTCTTTATTCTGTTCCCCACAAGAGCCCACAAACACATTATAAACAAGTTTATATCTCCATTTTGCCTTAGCAAAATAAAATCTCAAAATGAAAAATAAGATATTCATTTTGGAAAAATTTTACTTGCTGAACATTCAAATCGAAGACATTTCAAGTATTTATTTTTTCTACAGAGGGATTTTATATGTAACATCCTCACAAGAAGAGTTCATTATATATTAATTTTGTAATCATAGTTACATCAGATATGTAAGTTTAAAAAAACAGGATAGGAAAAATCAAATGAATTTTGTGGGTATAACTTGCAAGTTAATTTACATATACAGATATTATAAATTTCTTTTACTGTTCTTCTTGTGATTGATTCCTAGTTTCATAGTCTTGTGGTCAGAGAAGATGGCTGATATGATTTCAGTCTTCTTAAGTTTATTGAGACTTGTTTTGTACCCTAACATGTGGTCTCTCCTAGAAAACGTTCCATGTGCCCTTGAAAAGTGTGTGTATTTTACTGCTTTGGGGTGCAATGCTCTGAAGATATTAATTAAATCCATTTGATCTAGTGTGTCTTTTAAGGCTGGTATCTCTTTGTTGCTTTTCTGTCTGGAAGATCTATCCAGTAAAGTCAATGTGGTGTTAAAATTCTGTACAATGAATGTACTTCTTTCTATCTCTCCCTTTATGTCCATCAAGATTTGCTTCACATGTTTAGGTGGTTCTATGTTGGGTGTGTAAATGTTTACTAGGGTTATATCCCCTTGTTGAATTTTATCATTATATATTGTCCTTTTCATTGTGTAGTGTTCTTCTTTGTCTCTTACTATAGCCTTGGTTTTGAAGTCTGTTTTGTCAGATATAAGTACTTCATGAAATATCTTTTTCCATCACTTTAGTTTCTGTGTATCTTTTGACCTGAGATGGGTTTCTTGGAGGCAGCATATATATGGCTGTGTTTTCTTACCCATTCATCTACCCTATGCCTTTTGGTTGGAGCATTTAAGCCATTTACTTTAAGGTGATTGATAGATATATATGTATTGCCATTTTATTGTTAGACTGTTTTCATCCTTTTTTCTCTTCTTCTTTTATTTTATTATATTTTTTGTTAATAGTTGTTCAGTTACAGTTTCCTCATTACTTTCCACCATTACTCTTCCCCAACTTACCTTCCCCCATCTTCCACATTCAATCCTCCCCCACATTGACTTTGTCCATGTGTCATTTATACATATTCCTTGACTCTCCCCCTTCATTACCCCATTGTGCTCCTCCTCCTCTCCTCTAGTCACTGTCAGTTTGTTCTTTATTTCCATGTCTCTGTTTCTATTTTGCTTGCATGCTGTTTTTGTTGAGTAGGTTCCACTTATAGGTGAGATCATATGCTATTTGTCTTTTATCACATGGCTTATTTCATTTAGCATATTTTACAGTTCCATCCATGTTGTTGCAAATTGTAGGAATCATTCTTTCTCCTGTGTAGTATTCCATTGTGTAAATCTACCACAGTTTTTTGATCCATATATTTACTGATGGGCATTTAGGCTGTTTCAAGCACTTAGCTATTGTAAATAATGCTGTTATGAACATTGGGGTGCATAAGTCCTTATGAATTGGTATTTCAGGATTCTTTTTTTTAAGGTATCTTAAAAACACAATTTATTTAATCCAGTATATTTTTTGATAGTTACAATTTTATTTCTTTTTCTTTTTTAATTATTTTTTATTGTTGTTCAAGTATATTTGTCTCCTTTTCACACCATCATGCCTTATTGACCCACTCATCTCTGCCTCCCTTGCTCCAACATACCTCCTTTGGCTTTGCCCATGTATCCTTCATGTTACTTGATGCCCCGCCCTAGTATTCCCTATTATCCCTCTCCCTCCTCCTCTGATTGCTCATATTATTCTTTATTTTAATGTCTCTGGTTGTTCTTTATTTCAATGTTTCTGTTTGTATTTTACTTGCTTTTTTGTTTTGATCATTAGGTTACACTTATAGGTGACATCATGTAGTACTTCTCTTTCACAGCTTGGCTAGTTTCACTTAGCATAATGCTCTCCAGATCCATTCATGCTGTCATGAAGGGTAAGAGTTCCTTCTCTCTTTCTGCTGTGTAGTATTCCATTGTGTAAATGTACCATGATTTTTTGATCAGTTCATTTACTGATGGACACTTAGGTTGCTTCCAGCACTTGGCTATTGTGAATTGTATTGCTATGAACCTTGGGGTGCATAAGTTCTTTTGCATTGGTGTTTCAGTATTCTTAGGGTATAATCCCAGCAGTGGAATTGCCAGATCAAAAGGTACTTCCAGTTTTAGTTTTCTGTGGAAATTCCATACATTTTTCTACAGTGGCTTCACTAGTCTGCATTCCCACCAACAGTGGTCTAGGGTTCCCTTTTCTCCACAATCTCTCCAACACTTGTTTGTTGGTGATGGCCATTCTCACTGGTGTGAAGTGGTATCTCATTGGGGTTTTAATTTGCATCTCTCTGATGGTTAGTGAGGTTGAGATTTTTTGATATGTCTCTTGGTCCCCTGTATGTCCTCCTCAGAGGAGTGTCTGCTCAAGTCTTTTGCCCAATTTTTAATTGGATTGTTTGTCTTCCTGGACTGGAGTTGACTGGGTTCTTCACATGCTTTGGAGATCCGACTCTTGTTGTGGGCATAATCTGCATATATATTTTCCCATATAGTTGGTTCTATTTTTATTTTAATGCCATTTTTTAGCAGAAGCTTTTAATTTTGATGAAATCCCATTTGTTTATTTTTCCTTTATGGCTGTTGCTTAGGGGACATTATCAGTGAAAATATTGCCGCATGGAACACCTGAGATTTTCCTGCCTTTGTTTTCCTCTAGGACTTTTATTGTGTCATGACTTATATTTAAGTCTTTTATCCACCTTGAATGTATTTTTGTGTATGTTGTAAGTCAGTGGTTGAGTTTCATCTTTTTTGCATGTAGCTGTCCACATCTCCCAGCATCATTTGTTGAAGAGTCTATTTTTACTCAATTTTGTGCTTCTGCATACTTTGTCAAATATTAATTGACCATTAAGTCTTGGGCTTATTTCTGGGCTCTCTATTCTGTTCCATTGTTCTGTGTGCCTGTCTGTTCTTATGACAGAACCATGCTATTTTGATTATAGTGGCCTTGTAATATAGTTTGTTATCAAGTATTGTGATCTCTCCTACTTTGTTTTTTCTAAAAATTACAATGGTTATTTGGGGTCATTTATGGTTCCATATATTTTTTGAAATGTTTGTTGTATATGTGTGAAATACTTCATTGGCATTTTAATAGGTAGTGCATTGAAATTATAAAATGTTTTGTGTAATGTGGACATTTTGATGATGTTGAATCTTCCAATCCACAAGCATGACATATGCTTCCATTTGTCTGTTCTTAATTCATTTCTTCAGTATTGTGTAGTTTTCACCTCCTTGGTAAGGTTTATTCCTAGGTAACTTATTTTTCTTGTTGTTACAGCAAATGGGATTTTTTCTTGATTTCTGATTCTGATGTTTTGTTGTTGGTGCATAAAAATGCCTTTAATTTCTCAGTATAAACTATTTAGGATTCATAACATTAATTACATCTTCAAAGTCCCTCTTGCCATGTAAGATAATATTTAATGGTTTCAAGGATTGATATGGGTATGTTCACAGTACCATCTGCATATCACAACTGACTAAGCTGGGTGACTACTACTTCTCTAGCAATAACAGTTTTATATTTATTGTAGTCTACCTTCCATGTAAGGAAGATTCACTAAGAAGTTGCATAGCTATAGAATTATGTCCAGATGCTGACAGTATCCGAACCAGAGCAAAGCTCTCATTCCTTAATCACCCATCCCAACCTCATACCTAACAGTAGCTCAAATCTTTTAGTAAATGTTTTCTAAATCCTCTTACTGAGTGATACTAGGTGTTTTGGTATTTTGGGGGTGCTATAATAAGATACCACAGAGTGGGTAATCTATTAATAACAGAAATTTATTTTTCACACCTTTTTGATTGGAAGTTAGAGGTCAGGGTGCCAGCATGGTGAGGTGAAGGCTGAAGGCCTTCTTCTGTATGGCATACTTCTCATTATATTCTCACTTAATGGAAATAGCTAAGGAACTTCACGGGATCTCGTTTATAAGATCACTAATCACACTCATGTGAGTTCCAGCCTCTTGGCCTAATCACATCTCCAAGGTCTCACCTTTAACAGCATCACATTGGGTGTTAGGATTCCAACATATGAATTTTGTGGGAACACAACTATTTAGACCATAGAATTAGGATTGCCAGATAAAATGCAGGATGCCCACTTAAATTGGAATTTCATACAAATAAATAACTTTGTAATATAATTATGTACCATATTGAACATATTTATAAAGCATTATGCTGAGTGAGATAAGCCAGGTGGTAAAAGACAAATACCATATGATCTCACCTTTAACAGGAATCTAAGCAACAAAACAAACAAGCAAGCAAAATATAACTAAAGACATTGAAATAGAAAACAGGCTGACAGTGACCAGAGGGGAGAGGGGAAGAAATTTCTGAGGAAAAGGTGAAGGGGTTACAGGAACAAATATAAAGAACACATGAATAAAAACTAAGGGGGGTGAACTAAGACAGAAAACTGTACTTGAATAACAATTAAAATAAAATTTTAAAAAAGAATTAGTTTATGTGAAATTCAAACTTAACTGGATGTTCTGTATTTTTATTTTGTGAGGCCATAAAAACCTATGAGATATTCCATGGTTCTAGAAGGTATACATTTCCTCTTGCTGGAATGAGTAATAAACTCTAATTTTTCTACTAGAAAAATGCCTTTGATTTCTGAATATTAACTTTGAACCCTGCTGTTTTGCTAAATTTGCTTATTAGGTCGAGTAGATTTTTGGTGGAATCTATAGTGTTTTCTATGTATACTATCATATCATCTGCAAACAGTGACAGTTTTAGTTCCTCCTTTCTGATTTGGATGCCTTTTATTTTTATTACTTATCTGATCACTGTGCTAGGAATTCCAAATCTGTATTGGAAGAAGTGTGAAAGTGGACATCCTTGTCTTGTTCCTGATCTTAGTGGGAAAGCTTTTAGTTTTTGCTGGTTGAGTATGATGCTGGCTGTAGTATTCTCATATATGGTCTCTATCATGTTGAAGAATGCTCACTCTACTCTCATTTTGCTGAGTGTTTTTATCATAAGCGAGTGGTTTATTTCCATGGAATAGCGAGTGGTTTATTTCCATGGAATATTATATTCCAACCCTTTACTTTCATTCTGTGTAAGTCTCTTTCTGATGTGGTTCTCTTGTAGGCAGCATATGTGTGGATTGTTTTCTTATCCACTCAGCTACCTCTTATCCATTCAGTCTTTTGATTGGTGCATTTAATTCACTAACATTTAAAGTTACCATTGACTGGTTCTTATTCATTTTTACCCTCTCATACCTGTGTTCCTCTCTCTCTAACTCTTTTCCTTCCTCTTTTTGTAGAAGTCCCATTAGCATATCTTGTAGTGCTGGTTTGGTGGAGGTGTATTCTTTCAGGCTTCAATTGTCTGGGAAATTCTTTATTCTGCCTTCCATTTTAATTGAGAGTGTCTCTGGGCAGGGTAGTGTTGGTGGCAGGCCTTTGATTTTCATTATGTGGAATATTTATTGCCTTTGTTCCCTGGCTTGTAGTGTTTCTGTTAAAGAAATAGCTGCTAGCCTCTTCAGAGCCCCTTTGTATGTTACTTCTTGTTTCTCCCTTGCTGCTTTTTAGATTCTCTCTTTGTCTTTAAAACTTGGTGTTTTAATTTTGATGTATCTTGGAGTAGGCCTCTTTGGGTTCATTTTGATTGCGACTCTCTGTGCTTCATGAACTTGAGTGTTTTTTTCCCTCTTCAGGCTTGGAAAGTTCTCTGTCATTATTTTTTCAAACAGGGTTTTTATCACTTGTTCATTTTCTTCCCCTTCTTCCTATGATTTGAATGTTCTTGTGTTTCATGTTTTATTGGAGTTCCCTTAAGCTCTCTTCATATTTTTGAGTCATTTTTCAAGCAGCTGCTCTACCTGGGCTTTCATTCCACCTTGTCTTCCAGCTCACTAATTCATTCACTCCTCTGCTTCATCCAGTGGTGTGTAACTCCTTCTAGTGTGGTTTTTTTTTTTTAATTTCAGAAATTGTACTTTTCATTTATTCCTTGTTTTTGTCTACAGTTTCTATTTCTTTTTTCATACTGTTTTAGTTCTCACTCTGCTCTTTGTAGTTTTCTGTGAGTTCCTTGAGCATCCTTATAACCATTATTTTGAATTCTATATCTGATAGTTTGCTTACCTCTATTTCATTTATCTCTATTAGTGGGGAATCTTTCATTCATTTTGATAGCAGGGTTTTTTTGTCTTCACATTTTAAGTGACTCTTTGTGTGTGTGTGTGTGTGTGTGTGTGTGTGTGTGTGTGTGTATGTGTGTGTGTGTGTGCTTCTTGAGTATCTACTTTGCTATTTTTCATTGTAGAGTGAATTTCTATGGTAGGAGTTCTATAGGATTCAATGGTGTGGTCTCTTTGATCTCCTTGTCTGGATGCTCTAGGATTGCCCCGTCTCCTGTTTGTGTGGGCTCTTTTGTTTGGGTTTTTATCTGTTCATGTTTCCTTCATTGGTGGGTTTTCTCCTCCAGCAGGTGTATTGGTGTTCACAGCTCCCACTTAATCTTGTATGCGCTCAGTGGCAGGGCAAAGGCAAAATGGGTTAAGACAGTGGGAGAGTATTGTATGGGATTTAACATACTAACAAATAGAGAAGAGATAGGAGATCCTTTGGATAAGTATAGAATTAACTATGATATTTTACCCAACCAGCCACTTTTTATAAAAGGTAAAAAAGAAATAAGGCTCTTGTTAGAGGGGAGAAAAATTGTAAGCTAAATCCAGAAAGCTGAGCACTTCTATGAAGTTAGATGATGAGATAAAGTGAGAGTAAAGGATAGACAGTAGGCATAGTATATGAGACAATAGAGTCAACCACAACAGTAATAAATCTTGGGAAAATAGTGAAATGAGCTAAGATCTGGGAGGGGTGCTGTGTAGTATTTACAGTTTTATGGAACAACAATTATTTACAACAGTACTGGAACACCAATAATATAATAAGAACTATATGATTTGAATAGCAAGAATAAAAATTACATGACCAAAAGTAGTGTGTTATTGGAACATGAGTGAAATGAAAGAATGAAAATTAAAATACAACATGAAAGAACGAGGTGAACCAGTCAAACAATGCAATTAAACCAACAAACACAACAAAGGAAACTAAACAGAAAGAAGAGAAATAAAAGATGGTAAAAACTAAAGTAAAAATACTGAAAAAATAATATAAGTAAATAAAATGCAAGTTCTATGGGATAGCAAAGTATAATTTGTCTCAGTTGCTCAGTTGTTGGGTTTAGCTCCTCCCTCCCTGGATCTACCTCAGGTCCTTTCAAAGCTCCAGGTCCTATTGTCTCACACCTGGGGCAGGGTGGTGAGAGGGGGAAAGGAAAAAAGGTTTCTGCTGACTTTAAAACTGTCAAGCTAGTTCTGCTGGTCTTCCTGGATGCTCCAGGCAGTGTTGGCTGGGCTTAGCTTTCCTACCTTCCTGTGGTTTTGGGAGGATGGGGGTCAGGTCTGGGATGTAATGCTGATAGTTACCAAAACTCCAGCTTAGGTCCGCTGTGTGCTGTTGGATCCCCAATGTCCATTTGTGCCAGGCTGGCATTTTTAATCCACCAGTTGTGCCACAGATGAGGTGCACTGATTTGGGGCAACTCACACCCCACCTCTTCCTTCTTTGCTGGTTTGGGTGCTGAGCACTTTCAAAGTCCCTTTGGAACAGTTAGCTCCCTGACTAAATTAAGTCTTTCCAGGGACTGGTAACTCCCTGAGCCCTGCTGCCCTCCTCTGAAAAGTCATTGTGGCCTGCCACCTCCTTCCTCTTTGCTAGCTAGCTGCCATGTGAGCCTGGCACTGGGTGACCCCACTGCTGCTTGAGCCAGCCACCCTGTGAACAAGCCGATATGAGCCAGCAGCATGTGAGACAGTGGATGCTGAAGAGTTCCTTAACCAGCAGCTGAGAGCATTTTTTTACAAGTAAAATCCACTTGTTTAAGCCCACCATTCTTAATAAGCACTCAGCTTTCCACTTAGCCCAACTTTCTAACCATACCATAGACTACCTGGGTCAGAGTCAGACAAGGCCTAACTCTTCTCTCTTCTGCAGGTGTCACCCAGGCCCCAGTTTCCCTGGTAATGACCTAGTCAGCTTCCACACACCCAGCAGGTGAACACCACCTCTGTGCATCTCCCACTGTGTCTTTATTCCCCCCAGTGACTCCAAGCATCCAGGACTCTCTTGGTGGAGCCACTTTGTCTTCCTTGCTTTGGTGGGGGAGGGAACTGCTGATCCGGTTCTCTTCCATAGATCCTGTAGCTGCCAACTGTGGCAGTAGTTGCCCAGATGGGGAGTACAGTACCCTTGGTGCCTGTACAGGTCCCATGGACCTTAATGTCCTTACCATCCATTTTTCAACATCCTCTACAATTTTGGCCTCCAAACTTCATATGAGCTGAAATTCCATTGTATGTTCTCCCTGTTCCTCACAATCCAGTATGTTATTACATATTATATATATATATAATATGTAATATTATATATATTACATATAATATATATAATATGTAATATTATATATATTACATATAATATATGTATATATATGGCATTTTTTTCTCATTTTTTATTATTATTCAAGTAGAGTTGTGTCCATTTTCCCCTGACTACTACTCTGACCGCAGCCATCCCCACATCCCACCTTTGATCCTATCCCATTTGGCTTTGTCCATGTGTCCTTTACACATTTTCCTGATAACCCTTACCCATTTTCTCATTATTTCCTCCCAAGTCTCCATGGGTTACTCTCAGTTTGTTCTTAATGTCAATGTCTCTTGTTACATTTTGCTTGATTGTTTGTTTTGTTGATTAGGTTATACTTACAGATGAGAGCATATGGTATTTGTCTTTCACCTCCCGGCTTATTTCACTTAGCATAATGCTCTCCAGCACCACCCATGCTGTCAGAAAGGATAGGAGCTCCTCCTCTCTTTCTGTTGTGTAGTATTCCATCATGTAAATGTACCATAGTTTTTTGATCCATTCATTTACTGATGGGCACTTATGGTAGGTTGCTTCCAGCACCTGGCTGTGGTAAATTGTGCTGCTATTAACACTGGGGTGCATAGGTAATTTTGAATTGTTGTTTTTTGATTCTTAGGATAGATTCTCATCAATGGAATTGCCAGGTCAAAAGGCAGTTTCAGAAGGAAGAAGGTGGCAAGATAGTGGGAGAGGAGTCCACTTTCCCTGCACATGGGTGGAACACCTAGCTGATCTTCTGAGGAATGGAGTGAACAGTCAATGGTATCCTAACACATATGGAGATTCGGGGTCAAAATTGTAGAGGGCATTGAAAAACCAGACAGTAAGGAGAGTGCTTTGGGATAATAAGGTCCCTGGGACCAGCTTGGGGACCAGGGTGACTGCCACCCTAGAGCCAGCACCCACCAGGCCTGCCACAGGATTCTTGGAAGTGAGTCAGGTCAATGGCTCCCTCCCCTGCCAAACAAGTTTTGAACAGCACCTGGAGGGACCTGGGTGCTTGAAGTTGCAGGGGGAGAATAAGGATGGTGTGGCATATACACAGGGGCAGTGTGCACCCACTGAGACTGTGGATGCTAGCTGGGAAGATTTAGGCTGTGATGGACCCTGACCCAGATAGTCCCCAGTCTGGTTGGAGTGTTGGGCTGTGTGAGAGGCCAGGCCCTTGTTTGGAGCAGCAGGCTTGGATAGGAGGAATTTTTCAAAAACAATAAAAAAGAGGCACTCAGCAGCTGTTTAGGGAATTCTCCTCAAGAAACCACCCCTGCCTCCCCCGGCTGCACCCCTGCAGCCTCTGCAGCCTCAGTCATGGGCCCACCTGCGCTGCTAGAACTGCGACTGTGCCTCTATCCCCAGCCTCAGTGTGGTGGAGGGTGCCCTAGTAGTGCACGACCAACCAGCTGGCCTCCCCTCCCAGCTGCCACAACTGCTTCCTCAACAACAGAGGCCAGCACATGCGAACACCACCACCCTGCAACTGCGCTCCTGCTGTAGAAGCTGAGGCCAAGTGCTCACACCTGTAGCCCAAAGGGCAGAGTGCACTTGACTACTTTGCACCAGCTAATGCATTAGCAGCAGCAGTGGGGGCCAAGTGCTCATACCTGAAGCTGCAGGAATGGTGTGCACCAGAACCCACAGCACAGTGGTTGCCAATCCCACCCAAGCAGCTTAAGCTGACTGCTCATGCCAGCAGTCTCAGGGACAAAGAATGCCTAACCCTGCTGCCCAGGGGACACTTCATGCCCATTCCCGCTGCCATGGATGCAGCAGCAGAGGAGGTATGCGTCCCCATCTGCTGTGGCAGCCACAGCAACACCTCAGCCCTAAAGGGCTGTATGACAATCTAAGAGGAAGGCAGAGACACTCCAGCAGAGGAGAGCAGCAGTACTCAGGGAGTCAGAAATCCCCAGAAAGACTTAATTCATTGTGTGGGAGGGCTGAACTACCCTGAAGAGACTCTGAGAGTCCCTAGCATCTAGGACAGCAAAGACCAAGAAGGTGGTAAGTGAGTTGCCCCTACTGGTGCACTTCAAAACC
This sequence comes from Carollia perspicillata, assembly GCA_004027735.1. Classification (NCBI taxonomy): domain Eukaryota; kingdom Metazoa; phylum Chordata; class Mammalia; order Chiroptera; family Phyllostomidae; genus Carollia; species Carollia perspicillata. Next base: position 28,111 of record PVKM010010411.1, read on the forward strand.
AGTGCAACTGGTGAACTGAAGGCATAATTTGGGTGCGGAAAGGCAATGGGGGCCTGGCAGCAAACTAAGGAACAGAGCTGAAAGCTGGGCAACTGTGAAGAGTGCAGCTTAAACCTGGCCCCCATCCCCACAAAAACACAGGAAGGGAGAAAGGTGACACAAATCCTTCCACAGCCTGCTGTAACCAGGAAGACCAGCAGAACTGGCTTAGCTTATTTAAAGCCAGCAGGAGGCTTCTTTTATTTTTATTAAATTTCTTCTTCATTTCTTTCCTTCTTTCTTTTTTTATTCCTTTCTCCTTCCATTCTTTTTTTTTTTAATTTTCACAAGTGAGATGATAAAACCTGGAGCTGTGAAAGGACCAAAGTTAGACCCAGAGAAGAGTCACCCTAACAACTGAGACAGTAAAACAAATTTCAACTTGCTACCCCAGAGAACTTGCAAATTATTGTATATTTGTATTATTATTAGTTTTTAATTATTTTTACATATTTTATTTTATTAGTATTTTTTAATTTCTCTTCTTTGTGTGTAGTCTTCTTCACTTTGTTAAATTGCATTGTGTGACTGGTTTTCATTGTTCTCTCTTTCATAGTGTATTTTTAATTTTCTGCCTCTCACTTCACTTGTGTTCTAATAGCACACTGCTCTAGGTCCTGTACTTACTGTTCTTATTATTCAGATCACATAGATTCTGTCACATGATTGACTCCATTACTATTGTAAATAATTGCTGTTCCATACAATTGTAAATACTACACAACAACCCTCCCGGATCTTGGCTCACTTCACTGCTTCTGGAACTTTATTACTGTTGTGGTTAACTCCATTCTCTCACACACTATATATTTTTCCATCCTTTTCTCTCACTTTACTTCATAATATGGCCTCCCACAAACTCACTGCTTTCTAGATTGAACTCACAATCCTTTCCCACCAACAAGAGTCTTATCTTTATTCCACTCTTTTAAAAAAGTGGGTAGTTGGGTGAAATATCATAGTTAACAATATACATACCAAAGGATCGCCTATCTATTCTCTATGGGTTTGTACTTTAAATACCAAAGAATACACTCCCACTGTATTAAATTCTTTTGCCTTCCTGCTCCAACTGATTACAAAAAAGAATATGTGGGATCTGTAAATATCAGTATACCTGCTGGAAGGGGAAACCCACCGACAAAGGAACCACCAACAGATAACAACAGAAGAGGGTGAAGGAGGGAGTGGAAGCCACACTAACCTACACCCAGGACTGATCTGGAAATACAACTAAATGGTGGAGAAATTACCCAGAACAAACAACTAAACAATAGCAAAAGACAAGCCTCAAAACATCATACAGACAAAAGAATCAACTTCAACACAACCTGTCCACATTTGTACAACAGAATACAAGACATGGTGGACAGAGTGATGCTCAGTTAACCAGTTGGAGAAAAGGATCCACCGAAGAAGAACCCCACAACAATGAAAACCTAAAGATATATGGAGAGCCAACATAAACTAGAGCTCAAAACTAGCTAGCTCAAGGAGATCAAGGAGACTCCACCACTGAATCTCACCAGTCTTCCAACATAGAAGTTTACACCAAAAACCCAGGAAGTCAGAACAAATCAATTTGAGAAGCAGATGCTAACAAGAAGAGTCTCACATCAATGGGAAGATAAAGAAACACTCCCCAAATGAAAGGAAAAGAGGAAGCCCTAGAAAGAATGCTAAATGAAATAGAGGCAAGTAAACTATCAGATATTGAGTTCAAAGCAATGGTTATCAGGAAGATTAATGAGCTCACAGAGAGTTACCAAAAACTACAGAGAAACTACAATGAACTCACTGCAAACTATATCAACATGAGAAAAGAAATAGAAACTATCAAGAAGGGTAAACAGGAAATGAAGAATACAATTTCTAAACTGAAGAAAACAGTAGAAGGAATCAAAACCAGGTTAAATAAAGCAGAGGATCAAATCAGTGAGTTGTAGGACAAGGCATAAAAAAACACCCAGGAAGAGCAAGAAAAAAAGAAGAGACTCAGAAATAATGAAGAGGGGTTAAGGGAACTGCAGGACAACATGATTTGTAATAATATCCTTATAATAGGGACACTAGAAGGAAAAGAAGAAGAAGAGTAAGGGATTGAAAACCTGTCTGAAAGAGTCATAATGGAAAACTTCCTTAATTTGAGGAGAGAAAAAGTGACACAAATCCAGGAAACACAGAGAGTCTCAATCAAGAGGAACAAAAAGCGACCCAGTTCAATATACATCATAATTAAAATGGCAAAATTCCAAGACAAAGAGAGAATCTTCAAGGCAGCAAAGGAGAAACAGGAAGTAACATACAAGGGAGTCCCCCATAAGGCTAGCAGCTGACATTTTAAAGGAAACACTCCAAGCCAGAGTTGATTGGCAAGTAATATTCCAAGTAATGAAAACCAGAGGCCTGCAACCAAGACTATTCTCTCCATCAAGGCTCTTAATAAAAATGGAAAGCCAAATAAGGAATTTCCCAGACAAAGGAACCCCAAGGAATGCCCCTCCTACAAACCATCACTAGAAGAGGTGCTAAGGGTGTGCTTTAAGAAAAGGAAAGAAAAGAGTGAGATAGAGAGGAATACAGGTATGAAAAAATGGCAATGAATAAGTACCTATCAATAATAAACTTAAATGTAAATGGATCAAATGCTCTGATCAAAAAACATAGAAGAACTGAATGTATAAGAAAACCTGTTCCAAACATATGCTTTCTAGAAGAGACTCACCTCAGAACAAAAGACTTACAGAGACTGAAAGTGAAAGGCTGGAAACCAATATTCCAAGCAAATGGACGGGGAAAAAAAATCCAGGACGGCAATACTCATCTCAGACAAAATAGACTTCAAAAAAAGAACCATAAATAGAGACCCCAAAGGTCACTACATAATACTCAAGGGAAGACTCCACCAAGAAGACATAAACATTGTAGATATATGTGCACTCAACATAGGAGCATCCAAACACATTAAGAAAATCCTGAAGGACTTCAAGAAAGATATTGACTACAACACAATAATACTGGAGATTTTAACAACCCACCATCAAAAATGGATAGATTTTCCAAACAAAATATCAAAAATGATATTGTGGCATTGAACAATGCCCTAGATGAAATGCACTTAACTGATATATATAGAGAGAGACTTCCATCCCAAAGAAGTTAAATATACATTCTTCTCAAATGCACATGGAACATTTTCAAAGATAGACCACATGATAGGACTCAAAACAAGCCTCCACAAATTCAAAAGATTAAAATCATATCAAGCATTTTCACAAGGGACTGAAACTAGAAACTAACCTCAAGTAAAAACCACAAAATGCTCAAAATCATTGAGATTGAATAGCATGGTATTAAACAATGAATGGGTCAAGAATGAAATTAGGGAAGAAATAAAAAAGTTTCTGGAAACAAATGAAAATGAACTTACAACAACCCAAAATTTATGGGACACAGCAAAGGCAGTCCTGAGAGGGAAGTTCATAGCAATACAGGTCTAGCTAAAAAAGATAGAAACATTTCAAACCAACAACCTAACCCTATGCCTACAAGAACTCGGGGAACAACAACAAAGACAGCCCAGAGCTAGTAAAAGGAAGGAAATAACCAAGATCAGAGCAGAATTAAATGACATAGAGACTAAAAGCACAATACTAAGGATCAATGAATCCAGGAGCTGGTTTTTTGAAAAAATAAACAAAATCGACAAGCCTTTAAGCAGGCTCATCAAGAAAAAAAGAAAGAGGACCCAAATAAACGCAATCAGAAATGAAAGAGGAGAGATTACAATTGATAGTGCAGAAATATAAAGGCTTATAAGAAACTACTATGAAGAACTGTATAACAAGAAATTTGAAAATCTAGGTGAAGTGGACAAATTTCAAGAGAAATGTAATCTTCCAAAATTGAATGAAGAAGAAGCAGAAAGCCTGAACAGACCAATAACACCCGATGAAATTGAGGCAGTAATCAAAAACCTTCCAACAAACAATAGCCCTGGACCAGATAGATTTATAGGAGTATTTTACAAAGCAATTAAGGAAGAGCTAACTCTTATCCTCTACAGAGTGTTCCAAAAACTTCAGGAAGATGGAAGACTCCCAAACTGTTTTTATGAAGTCAGCATCATACTAATCCCCAAGCCAGATAAAGACATAACAAAGAAAGAAAACTTCAGGCCAGTATCTCTGATGAACATAGATGCTAAAATACTAAAAAAAAAAATTGGCAAATTACATCCATCAATATGTTAAAAATATACACAACGATCAAATGGGATTCATCCCAGGGATGCAATGATGGTATAGTATTCACAAAGCAATAAACATAATACTTACATGAAAAAAATGAAAGACAAAAATCACATGATAATATCAATAGATGTAGAAAAAACATTGGATGAAGTACAGTACCCATTTATGATAAAAAACACTTAGCAAAGTGGGAATAGAAGGATCATTCCTCAACATAATAAAGGCCATATATGAGAGACCTATAGTTAACATGATACTCAATGGGTAAAATCTTGGAGCTTTCCCACTAAGATCAGGAACAAGACAAGAAGGCATGCTTTCACCACTCCTATTCAACACAGTGTTGGAAGTCCTAGGAACAGCAATCAGACAAGAAGAAGAAATAAAAGACATCCAAATTGGAAAGGAGGAAGCAAAACTCTCATTGTTTGCAGATGATATGATAGTGTACATAAAAAATCCTATAGACTCCACCAAAAACTACTCGACCTAATAAGTGAATTCAGCAAAACAGTGGGATGGAAAGTTAATATTCAAAAATCAAAGGCATTTTTTATACCTACTATGAAATATCAGAAAGAGGAGTCAGGGAAACAGTCCCACTTGATACAGCAACAAATAAAATAAAGTACCTAGGAATAAACTTAACCAAGAATCTAAAAGACCTGTACTCAGAAAACTACACAACACTGAAGAAAGAAATTAAGGAAAACACAAACAGATGGAAGCATATACCATGCTCATGGATTGGAGGAATTAACATCACAAAAATGTCCATAGTACCTAAAGCAATTTATACATTCAATACTATCCCTATTGAAGTACCAATGACATATTTCTCAGATATAGAACAAACATTTCAAAAGTTTATATGGAACCATTAGTGACCCCAAATAGCTGCAGCCATTTTGAGAAAGAAGAATAAAGTGGGAGGTATCACAATACCTGATATCAAACTGTATTCGAAGCCTAGTGTAATCAAAACAACCTGGTACTTGCATAAAAACAGGCACATAGACCAATGGAATGGAACTGAGAGCACAGAAATAATCCCAAGTCTCTATGGTCAATTAATATTTGATGAAGGGGGAAGAAGCATAAAATGGAATAAATATAGCCTCTTCAATAAACGGTCTTGGGAGATCTGGACAGCTACATGACAAAAAAAATAATAAACTCATTCACCAATTTACAGCATACACAAAAATAAATTTATGGTGGATAAAAGACTTAAATATAACTTGTGATACCATAAAAGTCCTAGAGGAAAACATAGGCAGGAAAATCTCCACACAGCAATAGATATTCCACACAGATATTCCACACAGCAATATTTTCACCAATATGTCCCTTAGAGCAAGGGACATAAAGGAAAGAATAAACAAATGGGACTTCATCAAATTAAAAAAAACTTCTGCATGGCTAAAGGAAACAGCATTAAAATGAAAAAAGAACCAACTATATGGGAAAACATATTTGCCAATGATACCTAAGACAAGGGTTTGAGTTCCAAAATATTTAAAGAACTCACACGAGTCCACTCTAGGAAGACAAACAACACAATTAAAAAATGGGCAAAATAATTGAACAGACAATCATTTAAGAAGGACATACAGAGGGCTCAGAGACATATGAAGAGATGCTCGGCATCACTAGCCATCAAAGAGATGCAGTTTAAAACCACAATGAGGTAACACTTCACACCGGTGAGAATGGCCATCATAAATAAATCAACAAACAAGTGTTGGAGAGGTTGTGGAGAAAAGGGAGCCATAGTGCACTGATGGTGGGAATGCAGATTGGTACAGCCAATGTGGAAAACAGTATGGAATTTCCTCAGAAAACTAAAAATGGTGGCTAGCGATATTGAGCATCTTTTCATGTGTCTCTGAATCCTCTGTATGTCCTCCTTGGAGAAATGCCTGTTCAGGTCCTTTGCCCATTTTTTAATTGCATTGCTTGTCTTCTTGGAGTGGAGTCGTGTAAGTTCTTTGTATATTTTGGAGATTAAACCCTTGTCTGAGGTATCATTGGCAAATATGTTTTCCCATATAGTTGCGTCTCTTATTATTTTAATGCTGTTTTCTTTAGCTGTGCAGAAGCTTTTTATTTAGATGAGATCCAATTTGTTTATTCTTTCCTTTATATCCCTTGCTCTGGGAGACATGTCAGAAAAAATGTTGCTGCGTGAGATATCTGAGATTTTCCTGCCTATGTTCTCCTCTAGGACTTTAATGGTGTCACAGCTTATATTTAAGTCTTTTATCCATCTTGAATTTATTTTTGTGTATGGTGTAAGTTGGTGCTCGAGCTTCATTTTTTTTGCATGTAGCTGTCCAATTCTCCCAACACCATTTGTTGAAGAGACTATTTTTACTCCATTTTATGGTGTTTCCCCCTTTGTCGAATATTAACTGACTGTAGTGACTTGGGTTTATTTCTGAGCTCTCTGTTCTGTTCCATTGGTCTATGTGCCTGTTTTTATGCCAGTACCAGGCTGTTTTGATTACCGTGGCCTTGTAATACAGTTTGGTATCAGGTATTGTGATCCCTCCTACATTGTTTTT